>JAPYKE020000133.1:872500-992130 GCA_028554795.2 Sinohyriopsis cumingii | reverse complement strand
TTGAACTCCATGGCACCTGGTTAATGGTTGCACCTCCCCAACCTGGCACCACACACACATCTCCTACTCCAATCTCCTTTCACTCTTTTTTGGGGGAGTGCAGAGGCGGAATGAGTGGCTTCAGAATCCCAATCTTCTCTCTCTGGGATTCTGAAATTTCCTTCTTGTGTCTGTGGTTCAGCCATTCTTCTCTCCTTTTCCTCCTCTTCTTTTTTGATTCTCTCCTCCTCTTATATTTTTCTTCTCTTCTCCTCTTTCATCCTTCCCTCTTCGACGATGGCCTCCGCGGCCAGTTCATTTAGTATGAGCCTGGCATATTCCAGGTGCACATGAAGTTCCAACAGTTTCGCTAGCCTTCTGCTCATTCTCTAGTGTTGATCAATCAACAAGGGTAGCTAGACTGCCGAGCGATTTTCAATTTATAGTTAAAGCGCGGACGTGAAGGAAAACATCCCCAAGACAAAACTTATATATCTAGATCATGACCAAACAACGCGCGGACCTAAAAGAAACACTCACTCACTTTTTTATACTACCCATCACTATTCTAAAAAATATTCATTAAACCAATAATATACTATCCACATACTTAAATCAGTCAAATCAAACCCAAATCTACTATCCCCACATTTCAAACAACAAAAAACATCATCATAATCTACTATCCACACAAACGTACGTGAGCGCTTACAATCACATACACATTTTTTAACTAACAAAAAACAATTCCTGTGCTTATACACGCACTTCTATTTTTTAACTTATTATAGGCAATCGATTGTTATTTCTTTTCTAGAGACTGGGGTAGCCCTGAAAAGGGCTGCTTTTTCGTGTGCAAAGTTGAAGCTAGGGCGATCTTTTATATTCTAAGAATGGGACGTCCTCTGACGATAGGCTTTCTGACGATAGGTCTGCTTCTTCGGAAAGAGAAGAAGAACTCTTTGGTTCGATACAACAATCGACAAAGCCTCTGTCAGGTTCAGGTTGATGCTGCTGTTGCTGCTCTCTCTGCTGTTTCTGAAGTCTGTACTTCTCCGTCCATTCTTCTTTCTCCCTGTTCATTTCTTCTCTGAAGAGCTCTTCTATCAGGTCTTCAGTGACTTTTAACATTCTCACATTCTCTATCTCTTCTGGCTTCGGTATCAGACTGTGTCTGACCCTATGCAAATTCACGTAGGCTTCGTTTAGCTTAGCTAGTCTGGAGCACATCTTCGTAGGAGGATGAGTCGACAATGGATGGTAAGACTGGAGGCTAACCCCCGGCTTTAAAGTCAAAGCGCGGACGTGAAGGAAAACATCCCCACACGGTTTTCGAGTCGGAACGTTTAATGAGTGTCATGAGAGGGATAGTAAGAAGTCAAAGAGCATGAATCAAGATTCCTATAGCAAAACAAACCACAAAGGCATTTTTTCTTCAAAACACAACATTTTTTTATTCAAAATCACTTAACACTAACAAAGAACTCTAACATTTTTAACAATAATCAAACAATATAACATCAAACATTTTTCAAATGACAAACATTTTTTTTCAACTAACACTCTACTTTAAACAGGGCTGACAACGTTGAGAACGAAATTGTGATTTCCACGGTTGGAAGTCATTAGGCCATTGATGGACACTACGTCTCCTAGCTTGAGACAAAAGATAAGCATAATGGTCACAAAACCATTGATTTACTTTCACATCGTTTCTAGAAGAAGAACGAGGATTAAAATGAGTCACTAAATGTTTTAAGGAATAGCCCAGGCTGCGATGATGCAGAAAATACACACAATATTGTCCACACACCAAGGAATCTGTGCCTTGTAATTTCACATTATTGAATCGGGTGGTCTGAGCATTTCTTCTCATAAAGTCAGTGATATCGTCTTCCAAAGGGAGCAATCCATACGAATCGAAATATTCCACACATCCTTCGTGAGGAAAGTAGACGGCTACCCAGTGGGTTCCTGGGAGATGACTGTCGTCCGTGTTGATCACATAAGCTTGATGGTCTTGAGGTTTGCGATGAGGGAGTTTATCTTTAGCACAGACGACAGGATTCCAACAAGCTGTGTACGAACTGTGGTTCAAAAGGTAATAAAGTTCCCAGGTATCCATTTATTTGTTTGGTTTTTTTCTTCACAGGTAAAGATAAGTGATCAATTCGATCCTGACTTTTTGCTTGAAAATGTCTGACAAGTAAAAGGCGGTTGGCTCCGACTTTTTACTCTGGTCCAAGAGAGATTCGATGCGACGGCACTCCAGAGACGTTAATGAAGGAGAAGAATGTTTATCCAAGCCTTTATACCACTCATTCAACACGAATTCAATCTCGATGTGACCCCAAGCTTTGTCCAGATATTCGTCCAATTTTTCTTCTTGACTCAGCATCAGACATGTATCGTGTTGAATTTGACTGGGATGATCGTTGTGACATCCATAGCACTCTTCCTTGATCAATTCTTTCGTTATATCTGCCAGGACTGTAGCAAAACAGGAGACTAAATGGGTTTCTTGTTCTGGCCATCTCGACTTCATCATGATGGCTTCTTCTTCTTGAGATTCTTCTTCTTCCACGGTCACCTCACATTCCATGTTCAAAGTTTCTCCACTAGGTAAAGAGGGATAACAGTCTTCCATAGCTTCTAATAATCTAGAATGACTTCTCTTAAACTGTTGATTTCTATCGTATTATCGAATTCTGCATATAAGATGACGTTCACTGTGTGATCTGGAGGTGGATCTGCAAACTGAAGTTCCACACGAATCTCACCAGATTTTATAGGGTGGAAATGTCCCTCGTCGCTGCCTTGGTCTGGAGTGAAATTAAAACCCCACAAAGTGTAGCCTCCTGCATAATCGTCGTACGAAATACCGTGACTGGTGTTGGTTCCTAACTGTCCCGTGGCTTCGTACAGGGACAAATACGATCTCAAATAATTCTTCGCGACACCAAAGTTAGGCTCAAAGGGCCGGGTACACAAGGTCTTACCGTTGCGACTGACTTCGATCTTGGACACATTGCAATGTTGAAACTGGAACGGATTTTGATCGTGGGTTCCGTTGAAAGCTGATTTCCTGACGATACCAACAATCAAACGCTTGGGTAACTGTCCTTGGAACAGATGATCTTCGATAATAGATCGCTCTGCAGCAGGAATAGTGAACGTTTTTACTTCCAAGCGTCGTATCGGATACTTGGCGGTCTTCTCCTCAACGTCTGACTGACGTCGTTTCCCACTTTGGGTAACACTTCCACGCGTCGCACGTAAAGTCTGGCTTCTTGGATGACAGTTTTGTACTCGTTAGCATTAGCCATGAAATGGAAGGCAGCAGTGGTACGATTCAGTCTCAGGCGGACATCCACTCCGTTTAGCAAATACTTTTCTTGTAACCACATGTCCAAATGCAAACGATCCATCAGTTCTAAACTTCGCCCTTGCAGAATTTTCTTACGACGGTCATTAAACCCCACATTGTGAGGATCGTCATCTGCTGTCAGGATTGTGTCGTTAAACGTGTTCTCACCCGCTGTGTCAGGTTTCCATACCACGCAAGCATCCAGATGAGTATTCTTGGCTTCTTTTCCGTACGTCAAGAGATTTTCCAGGTAGGCTCGATAAGGGTAAGTATCCATGCTGCTGCTGACCAGTTTGTTATTCAAGTACAAGTCCACTTCGCTAAACAAGGAACGCATGAAATTGTTGACGGGAGCTACTCTAGCAACTTCTGCGGGATTGGAGTTGTCCGTTTTGATCACTTTGACTTTCAAGTACAGGTAACTGCTATTCAGATCGATGTAATCTTCGGGTTGACCTTTGATATCAAACTCGATGGGAGCTGATTCCGTCAAAGAGGAGACGGGATGAAATTCGACCCACTGGGATTCTTGCACTGTCATCATGGTGGGTGGCATGGCAAACAGATCTAGTTCCGACTTGGATCAGGCACAAGACTCTCGGTGCATCATTTTTTTCTCTTTCTCAATAATCGAAAACGTCTAAGTCTCGAACGGTTCTTCTTTTCTTTGTCTTTCTAGCTTTAGACGTGTGAAGTCTGGTGAAAGGGTGTTTTCTTCGTCGTCTCTTTCTGCCTTGTCCTTGCTGTGGCTTCAAGGAAGTACGAATGCCTCACTCGGTAGCGTGCTGGGCATTTATAGGTGTTTCTCGTCGACCCAAAAGGTCTTTGCCCGTTTGTAGCAAGACATTTTTGCCTGCCCTCATGAAAGCTTCTTTGGGGTTTTGTTTGTCGATGATGACATTTTGGAGAAATTCTTTGCCTTGCGTCAGTGCCGCATCTTTCAAGGCGTGCAATCCGCGTGTCACCATCGGTTTCAACACCGGGGCCACCAAACAAAAGGCTGATTTTAACATATCTCCTACACCGTGTCCTCGCTGTCGAGCAACCCCAAGGTACACTGGATACATGACTTACGAGTCGTGAGAGAACCGTTTTCGAAAATGGAGTTTCACCGTGACTTTTCCTTTGGTGAATGGAATATTTTGTCCGAGATCTCCTTTTATAGCAATGTTGACCATGTCCAAATAAGACTTGCTGACAGGCAAATAGTGAGGATGTACAAATTCGCGGTGAACGTGATAAGTGTTTCCACCTTTCTCGTCAGCATTCGTGGCAGAATCCACTTTGAAAGAAATGACACGCAGTAACGGTACAGAGGTGTGTCCCACCACGTTGTACTCCACCACATCGGAGTACACAAAAATCAAATTGAGTCCTTGGTTCAGTTCTACCGGGGAACGAAATAACTTGGTAAAAGCATCGTTGTCGGAAATAACTGGTAATTCGTTTTTCTTGATCATGGTCATTCTCATGTCCATGTCCCCACCCAACATGTCAAACAATTCAGGACAAAATAAAAAAGACACGATTTTACTTCCACCGTAAACAAATTTTGATTATGAAGGACATTGAGAACTTGGGTTGGGTGAATGATTTTCACTAAAGCCACTTCCCAATGGGCTTCGTGATCTAATTGGATGGCCTGAGGTAATTTGGCCGTGTAACAGCACAACGTGTTGTTGGGAAACACCTCCATGGAACTGTCACTGGGTAAGGTTAAGGAAAATTGGTTTTGGTGACTCATGATTCCAGAGTTCTGTGACTGTCCGAGGGATTACTGGAAGTCAGAGGAGTGTCTCCGCCTAAAATGGGGTTGTTGTTGTTGTTGGAGTGGTGACTGACACTGGCACTAGACACAAGGTTCCCGTTGTTCCCGTTCGAGGAGAATTTCAGGGAGGGACTGGGAAGTAGGTAACCGATGCAACTGCTCAATAAAATGGTCCACAATTGTTTGTCTCCTTGTTGCAAACTCAAATTGGCAATGGCTGCCCCGATGACACAATACACCACGAAGATTTGGCAGAAAAAGACGATTTGCGTTTTAGGCACACGTTCTCCACACCACACCCACAAGGGTTGTTTTTGTAAATCTTGCAGAGAAGAACTGGGTGAAGGAGCGGTAGCAGTAGTATCAGCGTCTGTGTGAAAGGGCATGATGGTCACTTCTTTTTATAGTCGATGACTTGCGAAGCGTCGATCCAAGAATCAAAACTGGGTGGATATCCTTTCCAGCGTACTTTACAGGTTCTGCGTTCGAGAATGCTTTCGATGTCGTACACGTCGTCTTCTTTTTTGGTGACACGTTGTAACTCGGGAAAATAAAACGTTCCTTTGAGGACTTCTCCGTTCATGTCTTCCAATTTATAGACGGCAGGATGACGGCCATGCACTCGTTCAGTGACACCAAACAATTCGGTCGTCCAGTTAGGTAAGTAAACTTTGTCGAAAGTGCGTTTGGTTTTGCCAATGTGTACCCAATATCCTACGGTCAACACTCCACTTTTCTTGGGGACAGCCCTCGTCGGGGACGTACCAAACAGGCGCTCAAACACCAGCGCTTCGTTCTCGGGAGTCACCTCTTGCGGGGCACGTCCGATGCTTCGATGGTAAGATTGGTTGTACGCTTGCACCAGGTGCGGTAAGATGTCGATGTACTTCAGAGTGTGGTGATGCGTAAAATATTTCCACATGCATTCTTTCAAAGTGCGTTGAAAACGTTCCACGATGCTGGCTTTGGTTTCAGGATTCTCGGTCGTAAAAAAATGAATGTCACGTTTCTTTAATTCTTTTTGGAACGCTTGGTTCAGAAATTCGGTACCTTTGTCCGTTTGCCATTGAAGAGGGTGACGACCGCTTTGTTTCAACACTCGTTGCAGGGTCGCACTAACTCTCTGCTCGATTTGGAAGTCAAGGGTACGACCCAGGCAAATTTGGAAAAGACGTCGATGACACAAAACAAATATTTGTAGCCACGATTGTAGCTGGCTAAATGAGAGACATCGGCTAAATCGGCTTGCCATTGATGATCGATGCCTTCCACTCGGGTGCGACTTCTGGAAAACTTGCGTCGAATGGGTTTATGTAAAGTGTAGGTAGCTTGTTCTTGTAACCATCGTTGCACTTGAGATAAACGGAAACTTTTCAGTCGCGTTTTGGCAGCACGATACAATTTCTGAACTCCTGCGTAACCTGCAGGATGGGAGGGATCGTAGTAAATGCTGGCTAACACTTTTTCCATTTTTTGTTTGTTTGTTTGTTAATAAGACACCAACTCTAGGAGGATGCTACTCTTTTTCTCTTGGGGTATTTTCTTGGCTTGCAATGCTTTGCGTGTGCGACCGGCAATAGGTGTCGAGGAGGAGGATGTCTGAACAGGGGATATCGGTTCTTGTTTCATATCTGTCTTCACCTTTTCTTTTTCTCTTCTGATGAAGAAGGTGTGGTCATCATCTTTTTAATCCATCCAATTCTGGAGGTAGGTGATGTTGTTAACTTGCGTACTTTTTCTGGTGGAGTTTGAAACCCTTCTTCTTCTTCTTCTTCTCCTTTATCTGTCTTGGTTACTGGTAGTAGTGGTGGTAGAGGTGATGGTGCTGGATTTTTCATCAAGGTCTTAAAATCTTTCAGAGTGGGAAGAGCTGTTTCGTCTAAGGCTTTCTGGTGAAAGAGTTGCAGTCGTTGGAAGAGTTGCCCGTACTTTTGCGATTTTTCTGTTTCGGACAAATCTTGGCGATCCATCTAGGTTTGCAATTTGTGTTGTAACTGGGACATCTCGCTCAAATTGGGATCGGGAGGTAAATGCGGGGTGCGTTGTTCTTGCCAACGATGGTATTCCATCCATCGTTTGTAAGGCACTAAAGCTAGTTTTCGTCCTTCCATGGGATGTCAGGGGTCGATTCTGAGATCTTGGGACTTCAGAGGGCCTTTTTATCTTGCTCCCACCAATCCTCCCAACATGGTTCCCAAGACTCCTTTTAGCAATGGGCCTAACAAGAGGGGTAAAATTCCTCCACGTTGGACCAACATCTTCTTTTTTTGACGAATGGGGATTTTCTTTTTAATCATTTGGCGAAGAACGTGACGATGTTTGCCTAAGCATTGTTTCTGGTGTTTGGACAAAGGGATAGTACCTTTCAAGACGTTCAAACAACATTCGCACACGGTATCGATAACCTCTTTGGAGGCCGTTTGAATAAGTTTTTTTCCTTGGGGTGGAGAAGCTTTGGACAGGACAGATAACATGTCTCCATGTTTGACTAAACGAGGAGGCAGTCCTTTCCTTTTCTTTCCTTGGGTTTTAGAAGAGGGATGTTTTCTGGAGGGTGACATCTTTGAGTCTTCAGGAACACCAAAAACACTGATACCCCTACTTGGTCACAGGCCTTTTTATACTGGAACGCGTCGCCACTGATTGTCTTTACGGCGTATTAACTTCAGGACAGGCATGACACGTCGTGCAGGGGTACGCAACGGACTAAATCGAGCCAGTTCTTGCTTGGACAAATCCAGTAAACTTTGTAACATGCCCGATCTTTCTTGAACTTTGATTTTGGGAGAAGGTACTTTGTGAGCAGCGGCCACTGCCGCTAATTTGGAGGGTCCTGCCACTGGATAAGTTCTTGGGGTCATCAACGGAGAAGTTCTTTGTGTAATCAACGTCTCCAACTACTTTTCAGTTCTTGGTGTCATCAACGGAGAAGTGAATGAACGTGAGGCTACCGGAGACGGGGTCACCGCCTTTGCAGGTCGTGGTTTGCGAGTGTAAGGTTGCGTCCTGGCCGAAGTGCCTCTCTTGCGACTAGTTTTCTGTGGGCTTTTCTTTTTCTGGGGACTTTTTCTCTGTTTCTTTTCCTGGGGGCTTCTTTTCTTTTTCCGGGGTGGTGACTGGTAAGAGGAGGGTCCCGCCACTGGAGAAGTTCTTGGAGACACGGGTCTCCTTGGGGACCTGGTCTTGACACCGTGGCTCTTTTTCTTCTTTGAGCTTCGTTTGACTTATTAAGAGGGAACGAATGATGACCCCTCCTAGAGTACCGCTCCCTCCAGGTTTCAAAATGATTTGTTTTTTGGTTTGAGTGTCGATGCGGGGACCTGCCAGTTGGGTCAAAGCGACTTTGTTTCGATCAAAAAAGCGTTTGGTTTGATGAGGAATCTGAATGATCCCTTGTAGTAATTGACGTGCTGTCACCGTGAACCATCGTAAGACTTCTCTGAGACTAGCTTCTAAGACACGAGCCCGTATTTGTGGATTTTTTTCTAGACTGATGCCATACAAGGCACGAATCAATTTGACGGGAAGATGCGACTGAAGGGACGTCATGTTCAAACTGTGTGAGACAGACGAAAAGTGTCTGACGTTTTTATAGATTTTTTTGTTGAGTGAAATTAAGTCGAGGACGGAGACGTGTACAGGACAGGCCCTCCGTCTTGGCACCAGTGGTGAAACAATTGGGTACGAAATCGCAAATCATCGGGGGTCGTAGATTTCAAATCGACGAGTAAATAGGCGTGTGGAGTTTGAGTGGCATCGTCGTACGCCTGAGTCAGCCTAGGCGTTCCTAACTGTTTGGCTAAGACTTGCACTTGCGATTTATCTCGAGGGCTTTTAAACAAGACCACCTAATGCGCATTGAGAGTGGTGGTGCGATGGGCTTTACTTTGTTGAAACAAATTTTGAGTGATGTAAACGACACTGGCATTACGATGATGCCCTTTGCGCGTAAACCACAGTTTAATTTCTTCTTCGTCTTCTCCTAACATGTTGTCGAAAATGACCAAATGGGTTTGACGGGAGTCAGAGACGATGCCGTCGTCTTCTTTAGGAATGTCTTCCACAAACACAATGGAATCGCCTTGACTTTCTCGCAAGAGGCTGTACGCCGATTGCCACTCTTTGTAACACCACACGATGCGCTGAGGTGGTCGATCGATTAAATGATGTTTATGTTTGATCAAACGTTTGACGAATTCGGTTTGCCTGAAGCGCTAGGTCAACAATGAGCATGTTAAAGGGATGGCGAAGATAGAAAGCCTCCCAACTGGCACGATCTAAGTGTTCGTCGATGACTTTGACAGTGGAGGAAGTGGGAGCAGAGACAGCAGAGGTAGCCATAGCGTTAGGAATGTCACTTGTGACACGAAAACAAACAAGACAAGAGTTTTTATACTTTTTCAGGACACGTTTATTGAATGTTTTAAACATGAACACGAAAGACAAAAATACATAAAAGCCAAATAGTTATGTACAGCAATTAAAAACACATCAAAACGATCAAAGTGGAATATAAACAAGTGTCTGTACAACATGTTTTTGGTAACCAAGATGTTCTAGGGACAGTGTGTAATGTTCTTACAGTCTCTACATGAGGTATTGTCACACAAGTGTCCTCCCGGAATGGCCTTTCAGGAATGTCCATGACAGTCCTGTCCTGAAGCGAGTGGTTGTTCTCGGTGACGGGTTCTTCTGGTACTGTCACTAACACTGGCTTAAGAGTGACTTTTTTCCTTGGACGCTTGAATGGAGGATCACTACTCTTTAGCATAATGGGCCACATTTTTTTCCTTGAACAACTCTCGTGCATACTGGGCCACTTCTTGGGTCCAAGCCTCAAAACCGCCATTTTTCCTGTCACGGACATCTGTCCAATGGGGGTGTAAGTCACAAGCTACACAAACATCGTCATACACGTCTTCGGTAGCTACAAGTTGACGAATCTTTATTTCCTGTACAGGTCGAGAAGTATCCAGATGAAAACGCAAGGCTTTGAGCAAAAGGAGTCTTTCGTGACCATTTAAGAACATTTGGGTGGTAAGTACTGTTCCTAAAGAGTCCACAAGGAATCGGCTGGTAAACGAAATCCCAGAAAACAAGTCTGTAAGACACACACTATGCGTCGACCCAAATTGAATGGATACAGTTCTTGTAATAATTGATGGTAATGATCCACGGTTTGAATATAGTCATTGAGTTCCTTCCACGGAATCTGTTCAATCACATGTGATAAAAACCTTGGCATGACAGCCTGTTTTTATATTCTCTTTTTTTGGGATCCAATACACGTACTTTCTACCCAGAGATCTTCGTTCTTCAGTGGGAAATTTAAATGCTCCAAACTGTAACCTACAGTCCAAACTTCGTTTAGAAATTTCCTCTTCCACTAAGCAGATTCCACGTAAAATATGTTGGTAATCCTTTAACTCGTCTTCCTCAATGCGTTGCACTAGGTGAATCTCGAAGTAACCAAAATGATGAACATGTCGATCATTGGCGACCTCAAAGTTTTGAACAATGTCTGACCACTGAAACAATTTCTGACGAATCAGTTCTCTTATACCATTCAGGTACCAGTGGTTCAAACACCGGTGACGTAACGGATGCAACTGTTCTTTACGTTTCACTTGTATTTTGACCAGCTCTCGGTAAATGCGTTCTCTCAACTCCACAGGCAAAGCACGAATGTTCCCTTGTAAAGTATCGATGAATAGGTTATACTAAATTCTCTTTCTGACACAAGAAATGTACCGTTTGCACAGACATGGTTTTACTTCAGTGTCGAATTTAAATCGTTTAATCACTAATTTTCACATTACAATTCGTTCAGAAGTTTCCTCTTTTACTAAGTTGACATTGCCTAAAAGATGTTGGTAATTCGTTAACTCTTCCTCTGGAATTCGATCCAGTAAGTTTACAATGTAGTAGATAGAATTATCAATACCAAACCAATTCTTTTTAAAACCAGGGGGTCGTTGATCAATGTCTGTCCAATGGAACACTTTCAACTGAATCAGTCCTTGTATAGCATTCAGGTACCAGTGGTTCAAACACCGGTGACGTAACGGATGCAATTGTTCTTTACGTTTCACTTGTATTTTGACCAGTTCTCGGTAAATGCGTTCTCTCAACTCCACAGGCAAAGCACGAATGTTCTCTAGCAAAGCATCCATGAATAGGTCAGTCTGTACAATTCACAATCTTCTCCTAGAGCAAACGTAATCCACATAGTGAGTAATTTGTGACCACTGCCACTCAGGGTAACGTCCAAGAATCTCATTGAACTCTTTTGATGTAAACGGTTTAGACTAATATAATAGGATGAATGCACCCTTGACCCAGAGAAATCTAACACACTGATTGACTTTTTCCACTTTCCTCTTGTGAATTTCTCGGCACAAAAGTTCTACAGTCACCCATTGAGATTTCACTCTGGCAAGCCCCTGCCAAGCTTCCTTGTAAATCTTCTCTTGCAGTTCTTTAGGTAATGATTCAATATTGTTTTTGAAATGGAGTTTAAATACTGGTTTCGGTGATGTCGAACATTTGACTCCTAACCAATTTGGTTTCATCTTCAACGACATGGTAAGTTACCTCAATGTCTCGGTCCCACTAAGGGTAAGTAATGACAATTCGGTGACCAACGAGCATGTTCTAGGTAGGCCGATTCTTGCGGTTCCCAGTGGTGAAGTGACACACCGCAACTGAAGCACTTGACTTTATTTCCTTCGCCCAAGTAGAAAAATCCGGCTCTGGCTAATTCTTCGGGGGTCGGTCCTCCCAGATACTTAGGCCATTTTCCTTTGAACGATTGAAGACGATTTTAAAAGTCGCAGTATTTCGACAAACGCACAGGAAACGAATATTCGTCTTTCACAGGTTCGTTTCGATGAGGGTTGGGTCACATGGACAGGAGTTTGCTCAGGGCTGGATGACATCGGTAGGGAGGCAGACGTGAAGGTGGACATCCACCTTTAAAACGAAACCCAGTCAAGTGTCCAAGAGGACGAGCGGCATCGCTTTCGCATCCCTCAGGTTTCACACGCACAACAACACTTTCCATGATAGGGGTAGAGAGAACAAAGTTCCCATGATGCTTTACGGCATCGCTAAGGTCACAACGTACAGCATCGTTCCCATCGCAAGGCTCACAATCGCATTCCACTTCAGAAGCCCCAAACTTGAATTGTGCATTTCTGAACTTGTTTTGTATTTCTCTGAAAGTATTCATCTTGTTCGCTTGGTCTTGGTAGTCACAATCAACTATCGATCTTGCCTAGGGTTCCTTTTTATATACAGACCAATACCGACGTGTCCATACGGTAAGGTGAAATGATTGGGAAGTCTCACTCGCTTCTGGAACACGATTTGATAATCTTTTTCTAAGGGTCGACTGACGATGTGGTGAGTGGGTAAACGTACAATCTTGTTCGGCTGGTAGGTGGTCACTTTAAAGTGTTCATCTTCTCTAGACTGCAAAGCTTCTTTCAATACGCCAAAGTTCACCACTCGACTGGTACGATAATTCAGAGTCAATCCTTTCACTTTACACTTCGTGTGCACTTCTCCTTGTTTGTCCCGGTATTCGTAGCCGTAATTTTTTGGACCACCACTGACGAAGCTTAGAAACTTGTCGTCGGGGTGCTCGTCTGTCCAGGCTCCTAAACGGTCTCCTTCGATGTCAGGGAGCTGTTGACTCGGGTGATCGATGTAAATGCAACTGTCCGTGTCAAAGTACAGGACACGTTCCCCTAACATTTCTAAAGCTTCGTACAATTTTAAGCGAGCATGAGCTGTCACGTAAGCCGCAATGATGACATTTCCAAAGGGGTCGTCTTCTACAAAGTCCAGATCTTCTTCGTAATTGACCAAGATTAAATTCTCGCGAACGACGTCCACGTGTTTCATGAATTTGGTTTTGTCGTGAATCATCTGGAAGTAGCGGGAAGGTTCGGTCAAATATTCCGTCTTGGGTAAACACGGTCATTGTGATAATTTACCCCACAAGCAATTTAACATCACTTTGGCAAACGATCGCCTGCCTTCGTTTTTCTCGATGTGATCTAAAGTAATGCCTTCTTGTACCCAGTATTTCTCTTTGAATTGTATTTGGTTTTCGGGAGTGTGACACCAGGACGGATAGCCGCTGGCTTCTTGCTTCAGTTTCAAAAAGGCATCCACGTAGTCTGCGAAAATGCCTTTCTGCGTGGGGTCACCCTTGTGGTATTGCTCTGTCTTGGGAAAGTGGCAAATTTCGTACACTTCTAACAGTTGATATCCCATGTCCAAAGCTTTGAACAATTCTATGCTGACCCATTTTCCCGTCAAGGCCCGTTCTTCCTGGGTGTGCTGACAAGGTTGGTCTTGTTTGCACGTTTCGGCACAAGTACGGCACAAAGAAAACATCAGTTTGCGTTGACAATGGTGCGGTAACACGGGATGATACAAGTCCGTGGGGGGCACTTGATCAAACCTTCGTATTGTCGAATGTTTTTCAGGTCGATGTGTTCGGTGAACAATTGCGGGTGCCCTGCAGGAAAGCGACAATATTTGCAGGGATACAGCAAACACACGTCCAAGTATTTGATTTCTACTCCTTTCTCTTCGTCGACTTGGTACAGCAAACCAGGTGGCATTGGTCCTTCCCCATACAAACTATCCCTCGGGTTCAGGGGGTCCATGAACTGGTAACTTTGCACGAGGCGTTTAAACTCGGGATCGGTTTTCAAAAGGTGATCGTACTCGTGTTCCCACATTTCCACCACTTGGTATCCTTGCTGTTATAACTTTAGGAGTCGCTGACAAATGTCCTGGTACAAGTCTTCCATGGTTCGTTGTAAAAACTGATTTTTAGTGCCACGATCAGGGTAACAGACGGGACATCCGTGAAATAAGCAACCATTAAACTCGTACACGATCTTGGGGTTTTCTAAGTCCCAGCCATCGACCGAATACGTTCCGATGGTCTTTTCGCCCCCTCCGTTGCGGGCATGCTGAATCCACTTGTCTTCCTTGTCGCACAAGTAATGTAACCAACGAAGGTCTTTGACCGAGTATTGACGTTTGACAGTTGGTCGTTTGAGGACTGATGACAGCCACGGTGTTTTCAGGCATGAATCGTTGCCGGTACACTAAGGAACACGCTTTGGCAATGGTGCAAGCTTCTTTCAAAGGATCGACCCCTCCGTGTTCCATGAACAGTTCTCGAAATTTTCCACAGCATCAACCTAAAATGTCCACGTCGGAACGACAATACTTTAGCATTTCTTCCTCTAAAGTCGAAAGGGTCCGAGGCGAGAGCCTGGTCCAAGCGTAGAAAGCTTCTCGTTGTTCGGTACTCATGTTGTCAGGGTCGTAACAGTGAGCCTCTGGCAAATGGGGTAGAACGGCGTGTTGATTGGCTTCCGTATTGAAAAAAGTGTGGAAAGTACCCTTTAGCCATTTCTGTCATTCCAAACGTTTTAGGCATTCGACTCAAAGGCATACTAAGTAGCTCATCGAATCTTTGAACTGCACTTGTCCCACTTGCATGAAAATGATTTTGGCTCCGTTCAAAGTGACTTTAGGACGTTCGGTACCATGTTCCGTATAGTATCTCAAAAGAAACTGTCCATCGTATCCGGAGAAATTGTGAGCCATCAGCGTGGCATGACGATGACAATCTCGGTAACGTTCAATGTCCTCTTGGCTCCACGTCTCGTCGATGGGGTCTAAGACCCATTGTGCGAAATCGGCTAGCGTGTTCAGTCCCCGAAAGATTTCATCACGCCCTCCAGGAATTTTACTGCAGTGAGGGCAATGACTGAAAATAGGTTCTTGAATGCACTTTTCGCACGCTCGATGAGCCACGCAGAAATTAGGAATGTGAATGCCGGTCTCTTGCATGCATTCGAAATCGAAAAAGATGAAATTGCCTTTCTTCTTGTGACCATCTTCTTTCTCTGGTTGGGATTGGTATTTTTGCACGTAGCATTGGTGTTCCAAGTCCACGATGTGGTGACAAATGTGACATTTTTTCTTTCCTGAACATACGTGTGCCTTGGTACTATTGGTACCTATGCCTTGTCCACACGTAGGGCACAATCTCAGGAGTTGACAAGCACATTTCTTCTGTGAACCTTGCGTCTTCAGATGTTGTTGGTAACAGGCAGGGCTGACAAACGTGCGCAGACAAGTTGAACAATGCACTGGTTCTTGTCCTTCGCTCAGACAGGGTGGAGAGGCCAAACATCCTGAGCATTTCGATCCACAATGCTTGTGTTGCTCTCGATTGTTATAACCATAGTCACATTTCTCACAATAATATCTGTATCCCAGGAATCCAGTGATACTGGTAATGGTATCAAAATGGTCATCGTGATGACAGAGGTGAATGTATTTTCCATCTTTAAAGTCTTTCCCTCGAAACAACAGAGGCCCGCGTACTTCTTGAGGGTACACTTTCAAGGTGTAGCGTGGAGCTAGGATATCTTGCAATTTTTGTATCTCATGAATGCCACCGGGTTTGTCTTTGGGCAAGTCGGCTTTTTGCAACAGGAGTTCTGCTTCATTTCGTTGTTTGGCTCTGTCCGATTTTCGAATGTTCTCCCAGGCTCTTTTCCATTCTACCGTGTCGTTTTTGTTGGCATAAATTCGTCCCACCACGATAGCAATGGCTAAACACATCTGGTCTTGAGGGTTGTTAATTCGGACGAGACTTGTTTTGGTGCTGCAAAGCTCGTCCACCAATAAGATCTTTTTGCGTCCACTCCCTTGAAGAGGAGAGACGTGGGTCATGTCCAGTGTGGTTTTTTTCATCGGTGATGTCAAACTGGTCATTGGATTCTTGTACGTGTTGAATCTTGTCCATGACTTTGGAAGCGGTCAATTCTGCAGGGGTGCTAAACTCGATCCAAACAGGGGATTTCAAATCGTCGTGTTGTATGGAAAGTCTCAAGCGATCGTCTTCTTTGGGTTGACATTGTCGCTTGAGTGCAGTGAGCAAAGAATTCCACATGTCGGTGATGAACCCTTCTGCTTTCTCTAACGGTACTTCGGACTTTAAATCTTTAAACTTTACCGTGTATTTGTAAGCCGTGGTTATAAATTTTCTAGAGGGACGCTTTTCCGTCTCTCGAATGGAATAGTACTTTTCAGGGTTGACTAAGGGTGGTGAACTTTGTTTAGAGGGTTTGGATTCTGGTTC
This sequence comes from Sinohyriopsis cumingii, assembly GCA_028554795.2. Lineage (NCBI taxonomy): Eukaryota > Metazoa > Mollusca > Bivalvia > Unionida > Unionidae > Sinohyriopsis > Sinohyriopsis cumingii. The sequence goes on along the minus strand of JAPYKE020000133.1, from coordinate 975,831 downwards.
ACTCATGTCCTCTTCAAAATCACTGGCGTGAATTTGTGCCAAGACTTCAGCCCTGGTACGAGGCGATAGATCACGTTTCTGCCTCTTACTTTCTTCTTCTTTCTTCTCAAATAAATTGGATCGTTTCATCTTGATAGCAAAACGTCAAATGACTAACGTTTAAACACCATGGACTAATGTATAGTCATGACAGACCAGTGTATATAAATGGCGTGTGTCTTGTCCTTTCACTATTCATTTCACTCTCAAACCGAGCACAACGATGGAAGAGACTACCCAAATCGAACGTTTCATCAGAGCTCACCCTTCTATCGAGATAAAAGTCAAGATACTTGCTATATCTGTCAGAAGAAAGGGCATTGGTCTTCAGAGTGTCCAGACCGTCAAAAAAGAAAAAAAGGGGATAGAAAAGACAAAAGTCAAGATACCTGTTATTATTGTCGAGAAAAAGGACATTGGTCTCCAGATTGCCCAAAAAAGAAACAAGAGAAGTCAGAAGAAGAGAGGGATTCTTCAGAGGAAGAGGAAGAAAAAGAAGAGGAAGAAAGCAGACAGGTGAAGAAAAAGAAACAGGAGAAGAAAAGAAGAAGGGAAGAAAGTGAGGAGGAAGAGGAGGAAAAAACTGTGACTGTGAAGAAATTCAAAAAACAGAAGGAGTGAACAATGAGACAGAAGACGTCAATAAACTTTTTAAAGTGTCATGTTGTGAATTGTGAATTGGATTGTAAAATTGATAAAAGAATAAATTATATATAAAGGTAAATGTCTTTGGGTTTTGATTTTAAACTAAGGACCTACACTCACGCACACTCATACACACGTAGTATAGGGGGTAAAATGTGGGTTTTTTTTTAGTTTGAATGGATGTTGGCAATTGAAAGTCTATCTCTTTTCGATAGACGTGGGTGGCCCTGAAAAGGGCCTTTTTTCTTGGTGTAGGGGTGAGTTTAAGCAATCAACTTTAACTGTCTTATGCCTTTGCCACGGCCAAGGCCTACTTCTGGACTGCGTACTGTTGATGATGATGTTGATGATGATGATTTGGCTGAAATCACTAAGGGTGGTACGGTAGGCTTAGTCACAGGGTTAACGTGTTTAGCTCGGGAAGGTCGTATTCTCTTCGGTCGTAATAAAGAAGTCTGATACATTTGTTTCAGACTTCTTAACTCCGCTAAAATGTCTAACAGTACCGTGACCGTTTGATTTTCACACCCTTGTTTCTTTGCTGCTGCTTCTTCTTGTTGCTGTTTATTTCTCACCTCTTCTTCTTGCTGTTGTTGCTGTAGGAGAAAAGCTTGTTCCGCTTCCTTTTGCTGTTGTATAAATTTCTCCAATTTTTCTTTCTGTCTCTGTCTAAAATTCTCCACGTGCGGTAATGAAGATGACGAAGGTTCCGGAACAAATTCTTGCGAGGTAAGAAAATCCACAAAATCCCAATTCACCTCTTCTGAAAGTTAGTCCGAGTTCCCTTCATTTGGTGCAGCCCAATTTATCGTTTTCTGAGTTTCCGTCATGTTGAAAAACTGTCCCATGAATTGACTGCGCACAGGTGCTAGCGAATCTATATAGACCACGTGACGTCACAGACTGCTCTCTTCGGATTGGATGTGGGCTTATTGAATTTTGTAACGCGCATTTGGATTGGTCAACGAACTCAATCCGTTTCAATCCTTCCTCTCCCTATAAATAAGTGCAGTTCACTTCACTTGTTCTCGGCGCCTCAGCATGTGAACCGACGTCCAATCTTCTACACTTGTATCATCCATGATGTTCCGGACGGACATACCGATGTATGTCCGATCCAAGTGGACAGTTGTCCACAGGTCAGACACCAGCCTGTGGATACGAAGAGTCTATGTGGAGAGGCAAGGATGCCTCAAGAGAGTCCTGATTCACGGCCCTGCAGTCAAGTGCAGCTTGAGGACAAGAAGAAGACCAATGCGGTGCCCTTTATGTTAATATATTTTAATATTAACATAAAAAACCAAAGGCCCTTTTCAGGGCCACTCCTATCTCTCGAAAAGATCTTGACTTTCATTGCATACCCTTTTTTGTTTAAAAAAATCCCATGTTAAATTCCCCTTGTCCCTAGAATTGCTATTTTTTTTCTCCCATGTTCAATTCCCCTTGTCCCTAAAGCAGTTTTTTTCTCCCATGTTAAATTCCCCTTGTCCCTAGACAAGCCCAAAATCTATTCCCATGTTAAATTCCATTGTCCCTAGAGTGGTATGACAATATTGCCCATGTTAAATTTACATAGTCCCTAAAGTGGCCCAGGGGTGTTTTTAATGGTAAGTCCCCTTGTCCCTAGGGTGGCCCCATTCACTACTACTCTAGTCAGTCTTTTTAAAGGGTACGTCAGACGTTGATTATGTATGCGTGCACTGCGCACTGATAATTGTGGTGTCTGTCCGAGGCAAGGGCGGATGGAGGTCACTTCGACGCAAGGTCACAGGATGGTAGCGAGAGATTCCAGGGTTCATGGACTAAAACTTGTCGTCTTTGACGGAATGTTTTAACAAAATAACCTCTGTGCTGTTTTTTCAGAGGGTTAGAGAAGACGAGGTGTTTTCATGGAAGACAGCTATGTTATGTTCTTAATCTAAGTTTGCCATCTTGTGTGGCTTAAACCACTTTATACTTGACTGAATTTGGGTTCTTATTCTAATTTAAATTTTAAAGTTAGATATTTCAGTTGCCGAAATGTGCTGCTGGTGTTTAGACCACCTTATATAAGTTAATTTTGGGGCCTATTTTTATAAGAATGTTTTAATGCCATCTAGTGAGTCGGGGCCTGATGGTTTTGGGCGTTTGGACCATCTTATGTGTTCTTGTTTTGGGTCTTTTATGCTGGAATTTTAACCATTCTCCTAATGTTTCGCTGTCATCTCGGGCTATAGATGATGCTACTATGGAGTACTGTGTTAGAATAAATGATTTAGTGGGATGGAGCAGAAGAAAATATTTTTTAAAACATTTTAAAATTAATTTAAACTAACGTTAGCCCCCCCCCCCGTCTCCCATTTTGAGTTTGTTTGGGTGGATTTTACATATAACATGTAACTTTGCTGAATGTTCGGGTGCCGTCAGGACAAGTAAAAGACATCATTCTATATTGATTCCTAATTAGATAGTTTTTTAGTATTGGTTTGTTTAATTTAATGTTATATAGAAGTACGATAAGGTATTCTGGCGTTTTGTCAAATGCATTAATTTTAATAATTTAAATTAACGTGATCCCCACTACTTTGAGTGTATTTGGGTGGATTTTGAATAGAACAGGTATATTTGCTGAGTCTTCAGGTGCCGTTAGGACATGTCAAAGACACCATCCTGTATTGATTCATATTTAGTCTTTTGTTTTAGTATGGGATTGTTTAATTTAAAGTAATAAAGACCTACATTAAGATATGGGGGCGTTTTGTCAAATGCATGTTTTGAAATAATTTAAATTAATGTGAGCCAATCTTTTTTTAGTGTATTTGGGTGGATTTTGTATAGAACATGTATCTTTGCTGAGTGTTCAGATGCCTTTAGGACATGTCAAAGATATCCATACTATATTGATTCCTAATACGAATTCCTGATACATGAACTCGTAAAATAATTACCAATTAATGACTGTCAGGCAGAACTATTATAATATCACGACCAGGCCATCTGGATAACGTCTAAACCAATAATAAACACCAAAGCAACGGAACATGGCTACAAAGTAGAACAAGAACTATAAACGAAATCAATTATTACAATGTAAATATTGAACACTTACTACAGTTTTGCCAAAATTTACACTGACGGATCTAAAACTACTACATCAGCCAGGACAGCAGCGGCTGTAGTATTCCAAGAATTCAACAATCAAATAGGGGACAGACTTCCTGACCACTGCTTCACCTTCACAACAGAATTATGGGCTATCATTGAAGCACTTAAATGGAATAAAAACAATAACATAAAAAACAAATCTGTAATCATAAGTGACTCGATCAGCGTCATATTATCATCACATCAAACAACACTGACTCAAGAGAACATTTCTTAAGAAAAACATACCTACTGCTAAAGCAACTTAGCAACAACAAACAAAAAGGAGAATTTATGTGGATACCATCCCACATAGGAATTTTAGAAAACGACTTAGATGACCAGGCAGCTAAACAAAAAATAAAAGACCCAAACCCCGCACCCATAAAATAGAGTGTAACTGAAATACACAGCATTATCAGAGCTTATATCAATATATAATGATAGTTATAATGGAATCAAATCACCAAAGGACGAAAACTCTTTACCGTTCTAAACGAGAAAAACAACAGAGCTATTAAACCACCCAACGTATGTAGCCCAGAGCAAACAATAATTAACAGAATCACAACAGAAAAAAAACAAGCTAGCCAGCAGTTTCGGAAAGCACTTAGAACCCAAACCAAACAACATAAATTTATTCCACTGCAAAATCCCGCACATTTTCACATCTGCCGCAAATATGAGTAAGAAAGAAAAAAACTCAGATTACATGAAAAATGAATCCTGAATCTCATACCCTAAATTTCTAGAACAAATAAACCCTAATCTTAATAGTACATACCATTATATAATACATTTTACTAGGGAAAGAGGAATAATAAATAAAATCTAAGACTCTTCAACAAATAGCTTCTTAAACAAATAAACAGGCTTAATATAAGATCAACCGTAGATGGATGACAAAAACATATAACTACAATTCCAAGATACCAATGGAGAGGAAAATGGGGGAAAACTTCGTTTTACAATCCAAGTAGGATTCTGTACCAGGCAATGCGCGGGCTGGAGCCTTAACTTCATCTCTCACCCCAGGTGAATTAATAATTTATTTTTCAATTGAAATGAAATGCATTTAATAAAACGCCCCCATACCTTACGGTAGCCAGACTCAATTAGTCAATCAATTAAAGGATTTAAGTTTTGTATGTTTCCATGTCCGTTAATGTGTTTGAAGTACCTTATTATGTTCATGTATGTGGTATCGATGTTTTTGTTGCGCACCTAGTCCAAAAATCCAGGGTATGTTGTAGGGATATTAATTTTACCTTTGTTAATCTTGGAAACAATCTCGTTGATTATGGTGTCTGGGACAGGTGTTGAATACGTGGTCCAGTGTTTCTGCAGCAGGGCAATGTGGACAGTTAGTAGTTTGGTTCAATTCCTTCCTGAGATGTTTCCCAAAGCTGTTTCGGGGTAAAGTTATTCATGTTTTGGTCCTATTGATAATTCCGATGTCCACGATTTCCAGGATTATAGGTGTCTTGATTACCCTTGTGGCATCTTTTTGCAGTTAATATAAATGTCTGCCCTTGTTCGTGTTGTCCAAGAGCTGCTCCAATTTCTTGTTCATTTTGCTTCTTATCTGGCTATATACCTCATACACACCGTAGTTAAGTGGTTCTGTTGCATTGTTCTGGAGATTTATTTCGCCCTTCGGTCAGCTTTACCGTTGCCAATCAGATTGATGTGAGAAGGTACCCACAGGAATTGGATGGTTTGTTGTTTATCTTCGATTTCCCTGATGGATAAAAAAGTGTCTTCTATCATATTTGCTCTACGTTTTGACGTGCCATTCTCTAAGGATTTGAGTATGATTAGAGAGTCTGTTATAATGACGTACTTGCTGTGGTTTTGGGTCTTACTCCATTTGAGGGCTTAATTTATTGCCCAGAATGTTGCTTTGCACCAATTCAACATGTTGTTGCGGCACCACTATTGCAGCAGCAGTTCTGTTTAGTTCTTTCGATTTAGATCCGTCTGTGTAGATTTTAAGAAATCCAGAGTAAGTTTCTTCGATGATTTTCTGGATTTCTGTTAGTATGTTTGGTGGATTTTGTAGTTTGGATCATAGGTTCTCGGCAGACAGGTTTATTTTGGGCGTGCAGTTTTTCCAAGGGGTAGGATCTTTGATTGTTCAGCTTGAATTCCGGATAGTTTAATTTAATCACAGAGTAGTTTGGATCCTACGTTCTGGGCAGACAGGTTTATTTTGGGCGTGCAGTTTTTCCAAGGGGTAGGATCTTTGATTGTTCAGCTTGAATTCCGGATAGTTTAATTTCGTACCTGCTGGGTGGTTTAGAGCTCGTTTTTGCCTGAATGGATCGTTGCACTTTTTAATGATCATTTTGGTTGGGTTGGTGTCTTGATGTATTGAGTTTCTGGTAGCATATCTCAATATGTGCCTTTCTAGTCTGTATTTGTAGCTCTTCCAGTCAGATGTTAGGTAAAGTCCCCGTACATAGTCTAAGTATGTTATATTGGATGCTGTCCAGTTTCTTAAGCATGGTCTTGTTTGCCGAGGCATACACTTGGCAACAGTAGTCCAGTTTAGTCCTGATTAATGAGATGTAGAGCATGATCGTAGTTTGTTGGTCAGCTCCCCACGTTGTCCCCTTGATATTTGTAGGACGTTGATGTCTTGTTGCATTTTTTGATTAGGGTTGTTATGTTCGTTTTCTAGTTAAGTGCTTCGTTAAGTAGCATTCCCAAAAAGTATGTTTCTTTTACGAATCAGATTGGTGTATTTTGGATGTAGAGTTTTGGGTATGTAGTAGGTTTCCTGTTTTTTCGGGAGAAAAGCATTCCTACTGTTTTAGCATCATATATTTTGAATCCATAGTTGTCTGCCAATTTGCCGATGGTGTCTAAGCTTTGTTGTAGTTGCTTGATGTTTATTTGGCTCTTGGGGTTGCCTGCTTTCCATATTCCACTATCATCAGCAAATTGGGACGGTTCGACTAGTTTGTTGGTAATATTGTTACAGAGGTTCTAGATCATGAGGTTGAAAAGTGTTGGACTTATTATGGTTCCCTGGGGGAGTTCAGTTGTCCTGAGTGTAAGTCTCGGAGAGTGCATCTAGGCGATTTTTGGTTTTGATTTGCCTCCCCGTTAGGAAGTTTGAGATCCATCGGTGCATTCTTTCTGTTATGCCGAATTGATTGAGTTTGGAGATGAAACCTTTAGTTCAGACCATATCAAATGCTTTTTCGAGGTCTAGGATTACCGCAATTAAGTGCCTATCTTTATTCTGTTTGGCATTGAAGGCAAGTTTAGTCCTGGATTCTAGTCGAATTAGATGATCAATGATTGAGCGTTTAGTTCTAAATCCACTTTGATTTTCAGTAAGCAGCTGGTTTTGTTCCAGTTGGTGCCTTAGCCGGTTGTTGATCATTGTTTCCATGACTTTGCAGATGGTTTTAGTCAAGGAGATGGGTCTATATGACATTATATTTTTCGGGTATTTTCCTGGTTTATGTATGGCTATGACCACTGCTTATTTCCATAATGTGGGTATCTTTCCAGGGTGACATATTAGGTTCATCATGGCAAGTATGATTCTTTGCATATTTATTGGGAGATGTTTATTGATGTCATAGCCGAGGTTGTCTTCATCTGGGGATGTGTTTTTTTCTTTTTTGTTAAGTAGTGCTTTTATCCATTCGTCGAGGTTGAATGGGTCATTTAGTGATGAGTCATTGTTGGTTTGTTCAGTGAATATGTGAGGGAATATTTCTTCGCGTGCTCGTCTTTGCTCCATAAATATTTGTGTAGGATTGTTATTACTGCTGGAATTAGCAAAATGTCGTGCCAGCTGTTCTGCTTTGTTCTGGTTGATCTCGGTTCTTGATATTTTTGGTGATGTTGCCGGGACCTTCCCCTTCGTTAGAGTTGGTATGGTGTTTGCGTGTGGAGTAGTATGTTCGCCATGAATTAGTTTTTGCTTCCTTTATTACTGTTCTTGTGTTGTTTTCTTTTTTGCGTATTTATTATAAAGTCCGAAGCTAGTTTTGTGTGTTTAAAACAGTTGAGGGCTTTCTTTTTTCCTTAATGGATATGTGGCAATTGTCTGTCCACCATTGTATGCGATTGTTGTTGGATTTCCCGCTTGTTTTAGGTACACTGTTTTGTGTCGCTTCATTTATAACCTGGGTTTTGTTGTGATAGTATTGATTTTCATCGTTACTTTGAAGCTCTTCTAGTTGTATCTTGCTCAAGGCTTGTTGGAAGAGGTCCCAATTGGCGTGCTTTGTTTTCCATTTTTGTATAGTTACTTGTTGCGTTTTTGGACTTTGTATGTATATTGTTATACATAGCGGGAAGTGGTCACTGCCAAGTGAGCTTTGTTGTACCAATTCCAAGTCCCTGATAAGTGCAAGGTTTTCTACTGCGAGTATTAAATCAATAGGTGTCAGTTTTCCGTGGGTGGGGTCTATTCTTGCGGGTGTGCTGGTATTTAATATTACAAGTTGATTCTCTCTGGCGTAGTTTTCGATGCTTTTCCCTCTTGTGTCTATATGGTCACCACCCCATTCAGTGTAGTGTGCATTAAAGTCCCCATAAATTATGTTCTTTATACCCTTACCTTTGGATAGCTCCGAGTAAGTTTGGGTGGGTTTTGTATTATTTCCTCCAGGGTCATATATATATTATAAATATGTAAGTTATTTTGTCCTACTTTAATATTGATTGTTTGATATTCAATTAGGTTTCCATTTAAATTAATGTTAGTGTCTATCTCAACTGCATCTGTAATATCGTTGTGAACATATACGGCAAGTCCTCCTCTTTTTTTCTCCATTACTCCTGTGCTTAAGAAGCTGTGTGTAGAAACCATTTATTTTGGGGATAGTCATACTCTTTTCAAATAATAGTTTTTCTTGCAAGCATAGGATTTTCGGTTTACAGATGGCTATGTTAATGGCTGATACTAGTTCTCCATAGTTTGGAATTAGGCCTCTGCAGTTTCATTGCCATATGATGAGTCTGTCTGTATACTCTTTGTCGTTATGTGTATCCATGGTTCAATGTTGCTATTTATTTGTTTCGTATGATACAGGGAAGTTTGGAGTTCTTATTTGTCCTTGGGCAAGATTTTTTTCTAGTAGTAGTAGATGAAATCTTGCTTTTCAATTTGATTGTGATGCGTGTTCTGTTGTATACCCTCCTGCAGGTCAGTGAAATTTTGGGTTATTAAGGCGGGATCGATATAGTCCTGTGTTGTGGTATTTACCTCTTTTTCCCCTTCTCCAGCACTATATGGTATTTTCCCTGTTTATGTGATGACTACGTGCTGGTTCTTGTATATTTTGTTTGAGTGTAGTATCTATTTTTTGTGTATTGTCTAATTTATGTGCATTCCTCTTGGATGTGTTTGATTGAGGTCGACTGTGCGTGTTTGTGTCGCTGCTTGTGTTGGGTTGTTCTTCTAGCTCAGTTTTTTTGGCTAGGTTATAGGAGATTTGCCTGTCTTTCATGATTTCTATGATTTGTATCTTCTGTGTTGTGTAGAGACACTCCCTTGAGTATGGTGTGTGTTTTCCTCTGCAGTTGGCACATTTATGCGAATTTGCTGCACATTTTTCGTTGTGCTTTCCTCCGCATTTATTGCATCTTGTGTGATATCGGCATCGGGAGGTGAAGTGCCCCCATCATTGGCAATTATTTCAGTACCGAGGCTTCTGATGTATTTTTGTAGTGTTATGAGCTTGCCATATGGACCGAGCCTGATACGTTTTGGGGGAGGTTCTGCAAATTCAAGCAGTACTGTATAGATTTGCACTCCTTGATGATTTCTTAGTTTCGTAATTCGTCTATACGGAATATGGTGGTATATTAGATCATATTATATTTCCGATGTTGTCTTCCATAGGTGGTTGCCTGTAAGATTTAAAATAGCTTTGAATCCACAGCTTGGAGTTTCTTTCCTTTCACTTTCATTAGTCTTGGCTGGTTTATTTGGGCTTGTCTTTCGTCCCTTCTCCACGATTGGGAGTTGTTGTTTTGTTAGTGCTGATAGTGTTCGTTGCTTTATGTCTGTTGATAGAGACAGGGATGCCCGCTATGTTTGTTATTTCCAGGTATTTGGCGAGCTGCCATGCACAGTTACACCATATAATTATGTAGTTGGCCTCTGCTCGAATAATTTGGAAGGTGCCGCTGTAGTGTTGTGTTAATGTTACTGCTAAACTCTTACCACTTATTCGTACAAATCTTTCATTGGTGCTACTGATATATATTGTTAGCTCTGGTGGGTGATGGTGGTATTTCGTGGGTTTAGATTTTTCCTGATGTTGGTATTCTCCATATTTTGTGATGTTATTTCCCTTTGATCTTAGGTGGCTGGTGTTGCTATTCTTGTTTCTTGTATCAGTGTTGGTTTTAATGTTGACTTTGTTGTTTTCTTTGACCGGTTGTTGTTTCTCATCTGTTTGCTATGTGTTGTTGGTTGTGATTGTTAATTTTGATATGTTCATTTCCTTTGATTGGTATTTTCCCCTTCCCTCTGATGCTTGTTCTTCGTATTCTGGTATATCATGGTGTTGTTTCTTGTAGTTCGTGGTTTTCTTCCTGGAGGGCTTTTGCTATTTCCGCCATGTCCCTGGCCGTTATGTGCTCCGATGGACCCGCTTGCTGATTGGTTTTTATGGCGTATTTTTTGGTTGTGTTCAGGAGTGAGGTTTTGTATCTTGTGCTAGTGATTGTTGTTGTTGTTGTTGCTGTGGATTTTGTGGTATTGTTGACAGTTTGTGTCCAAGCACTACCATTCTATCTTGAGTATATTGATGGTGTAGAGTGATAGGTGTTGTTTGTGTAGGCGTTGTTGATGGTGTCGTTGTTGTCAGCTTGTTGTCTCTCATCCTTTGATTGTTGCTCGCCGTTGTTTCTGGTTCATCTTGGGTCTTCTGGTGTTGGTGTGAATTGTATTGTGTATTGTATCTTGTTGTTGTTGTATTTGTATCAGTCGATGTTGTCTTGTTGTCAATCTTAACATCCTTTGCATGGGCAGCCGATGATATTGTTTCTATTTTGTTGTCGGTCCCCTTTTCATTGGTGTTTTGTCATTTTGGATCTCTTGTTTTTGTTGTGAGATGCAAGTTGTTTGTGGAAGTATTTGTTTTGGTTATCGTTGGTGTCACTGTCGCTGCTATGGTGTCAGTAGGTGTTGTTGGTAACGCTGCTGTTACTCTGCTATTAGTCTTTCTGTTTCAGTTGTGTTGTCTTCTGGGGTCTCCTGGTGTTGTTGTAGGGTGTATATTGTGTATTCGTTAGTTGGTGTTATTGGGGCTGTAGGGGTTGCTGTTTCATCATTGTTGGTTTTGTTTTCCACTATGGGTGTTGCTGGTGTTGCTATCGCTACCCTGTTTTCAGTTGTGTTCTTGTTTGCTGCAGTTAGGTTGTCGTGATTAGGGTCTTGGTTTTTTGTCTCAGTTTCCGTTCTTTGATCACCTTGCAGTTGTATGGTAATCGGTGTTTTGGTGGTTTTACTTTTTATGGCATCATTAAGGTTTGTTATTTCGGTATTTGTCTTTCGTGTGGAGGCTCTAGTGGTTCTGGTAGAGTACTTTTGAACTTCTAATTTCCTTTGCGTGACTTCCTTTGATGTAGAAGAGGTTAGGTAGATTCCTTTAACAACTGAAATCTCTTAATAAATGGCAATGTTTGGTAGCCCTAAGAAGGGCAGAGGTTACACCTCAGAGAATGGATACAGGAACAGTTTGATGTTTTGAGGCGGGCTGAAAATCCCCCTTCTCCGATTTTCGTATCCTTCAATACCGCATAAGTCTTCCAAGACTAGGAGACTATTGATAATGTTTTTTAATTGGTTTGGTATGTATTCCATGGAATTTTTGAAGCTTAATTATCAGCATTGCCTGGATTGGTATTGGACGATCATAAACATCATCTCTACGATTGCTGATATCTAAGATGGTTTCTTTTGCGTCTTCAAATTTCTTCATGGCTGTCTTTCCTAATGGTCCATCGTAGTAGACTTTTTCGTGAGTCTCTATTATTGTTCCGTGTGCATCATTGAAATATTTAGTTGCGCCAACATTTTGTAGTAGGTATGTAAGACCCCATTCTTCAAATTGTTCAGCCACATAGTTGGTCACATATATTTGCTGTTCTTTGTCTTGTTCAGTGTTGACTTGCTGCTATGTGAGTCGGTGAAATTGAATGAATGAATGAAATCTAATTACACCCACAACACCAGCAATAACAATGAACATGTGGACCTAAAAGAAACACTCACGTTCACTTTTTACCGACAAATACACCTTAGTACCACTCATACTAATAAACAGCAAAGAGTATCTTACAAGGTAGGGAAATGAAATGCTTATGAGCGCACTTTTTTTAAAATTGCAAACACACACACACACACACACACACACTATCTAACAAGGCAGGGAAACGAAGTGTTTATAGTCACACTTCTATTTTGTAAACCTATCAACACACCAATAAAGACAAAAAATTGGCAATAGCGTAGTATGACATTTTTTGATTGTTTGGATAGCCCTGAAAAGGGCCGTTTCGTTTAGAGTTGTGGCAATAAGCTTGCGTCCCCGTCTGGTTAAAAGCTTTCCTACAGGATAGGGCCTGCTTCTGCGAAAGGAGAAGGAGAAGTCTTTTTTGTCCGTAAATCCTCTCTCGGGCTCCTTCTGTTGCAGCTGTTGTTCTCTCTGTTTCTGAAATCTATACTTATCGGTCCATTCATCTTCCCCCTTCTTGATTTATCTTTAAAGACCTATTCTATCATGTCTTGGACCACTTTTAACATCCTGACATTCTTTGTCTCTTCGGGCTTGGGTATCAGGGTTTGCCTGACACGATGTAAATTCACGTTGGATTCGTTTAGTTTAGATAAATTAGAAATCATCTTCATAAGGTTTACGAGTCAACAATGGATGGTCAGACTGGAGACCTCCCCCCCCCCATTATATGGCTAACACGCGAACGCGAGAGAAAACATCCCAACGGCTTTTAGGGTAGGATGGCTATAGGTCATCTCATGGTGAGGGATAGAGAGAGAAGTAAAAAAAAAAGTATGTATAGTGAAAAAACAACTTTTTAAACCAAACCACCAACATGTTTTCAACAGATAACATTTTATTCAACCAAACAATCATCAACCATTAATATAATAATTCATACAATATCAAATAGCAGATTTCTAACAAGGTTGACAGCGTTGTGAAGTCAAATTAGACTTTCACTGATTGAAGTCATTTGGCGATTGATACACACTACGTTTCCTAGCTCAGGACAAGAGATACCCATAACGGGAACAAAACTATCTATTTACTTTGTCATCTTTTCTAGAAGAGTTACGATCAAAATTAGTTACTAAATGTTCTACGAGATAGCTAAGATTGCGTTGATGAAGACATTATTGTCCACACACCATGGAATATGTGTTTTGTAATGTCACATTAATAAATCGTGTCGTCTGAGCATTTCTTCTGATCAAGTGAGTGATGTCGTCTTCCAAAGGCGGTAATCCATAAAAATCAAATTACTCCACACATGCATCGTGGGTAAAGTAGACGGCTACCCAGTGGATTCCTGGGAGATCACTGTTGTCCGTGTTGATGACATAAGCTTGATGGACTTTCGGCTTGCGATGAGGAGATGCATCTTTGCGCACATGGCAGGATTCCAAGAAGCGGTGTACGGACTATTTTTCAAAAGTTTATAAAGTTCCCAGGTATCCATTTTGTTTTGTGTTCCTTCTTTCACAGGTAAGGATAAGTCATCAATTCAATCCTGAATATTTGTTTGAAAATCTCTGTCAAGTAAACGTCTCCTTGCTTCTTCTCCGTACTCTGGGCCAACATAGATTAGATGCAATGGATCTCTAGAGCAGTCAGTAGAGGGGAGGAATGATCACACAAGCTTTTATACCACTGATGCAAGAGGGCTTCTTCCGACATGAGACCTTAAGCATCATCCATATACTCGTCCAATGTTTCTTTTTGACTCATCATCAGACATTAATCATGTTGAATTTGACTTGGATGCTCGTTTTGACATCCATAACAATGTTTCATGGTCAACCTGGTTTATACCAGGTGTTTGGCAAACCAGGACATTAAGTGTTGTTCTTGTTCTGGCTATATGGACATAGCCATGACCTCTTCGTCTTTGTCTTTGGGTTCTGCTTCCACAATGTCATCTCATTCCATTTCCAAAGATTCTCTACCATTCCAAGATGGATAAGAGCCTCCCATTGATTCTAATAGTCTAGAATGACTTCATTTAAACTGTTGATTTCTAGCGTATTATCGAATTCGGCATACAAGATGACGTTCACAATCTCCTCCAGTTCTTTTGCAAACTGAAAGTCCACACGCATCTGACCAGATGTTATAGAGTGGAAATGTCCCTCGTCACTGCCTTGCTCTGACAAAGGCCGAACAAAGCCTTATCTTGTGCATACTCGTCCTACGATATCCCATGACTGGTATTGGTCCCTAACTATTCCGTGGCCTCGTACAGGGACACGTATGTCTTCAAGAAATTCATTTTTCTTGTCAAAGTCAGAGTGGAAGTGTCTGGTACACAAGGTCTTGTCGTCGCGACTGACTTCGATCTTGGACACCCTGTAATGCATAGACTCAAAAGGGTTTTGATCGTGGAACCGTTGAAGCTGCATTGCTGACAATACCAATAATTAAAGGCTTGGGTAGCTGTCCTTGAAACAGATGATTTTTTATCTTGGATCGGAGTACAGTGGCAAATGTGCATGTTTTCACATCTATTCGCCGTATCGGCTACTTGGCGGTCGTTCTGCTCTAAGTGTGACAGATGTCGTTTCCCACTGTAGGTAACACTTCCACACCTCGCATTTAGAGTCTGGCTACTTCGATGACTGTTTTGTAAGCATCATCAACTGCATCCATCAAATGGAAAGCGGTACTGCTGATATTCAATCATAAACGGACATCCACTCCGTTCAGCAAATACTTCTCTTGCAACCACGCGTTCAAAAGAAACCAATCCATCAGTTCTAAACTCTGCCCGTCCTTGATTTTGTTTCGTCTGTCGTCGATTTCCACATTGTGGTTTGGTTCTTTATCTTTGATCAAATCGGTGTCTTTGAATTTGAGAACCGTGTCAGGTTTCCATACCACGCAATCATGGGTGTTCTTGGCTTCTTTTCCGTTCGTCAAGAGATTTTCCAGGTACGCTCGATAAGGGTAATTATCCATACTGCTGCTGACCAGTACAAATCTACTTCACTGAACACGGATGACATGAAATTGTTGACGGAAGCTACGGCATTGTTTTCTAATGGATTTCCAGTCTGATCGAGAACTTTGACTTTCATGTTCAAGGCATTCCTATTCCGATCAAGTAGTATTCGGGCTGTCCTTTGATGTCAAATTCGATAGAGGCTGAGGCTGCCAAAGAGGAGATGGGATGAAACTTCCCTTTGGGATTCTTGAACCGTCGTCATGGTGGGCGGCATGGATTGCAAACAGCTCCAGTTCCAACTTGGAACATGCGTAAAACACTCGGTACATTATTTTTTCTCTGTGATTTAATAGTCAAAACCGCCTTATTCTCTGAAGGTTCTCCTTTTCTTGGTCTTTCTAGTTCTGTGGGTGTGAAGTCCCCTGGATGGGTGTCTTTGTCGTCTCCTCCTACTTTGTCCTTGCCGTGATATCAGGGAAGAAGGAATGCCGGACTAGTCAGCGTTAAGGGCATTTATATGATTTTCTAGTCGGACCAAAACGTCTTTGGCAGTTTGAAGCAAGCCAGTTTTGCCTGCTCTCAAAAATGCTTCTATGGGATTTCGGCATCTTTCAAGGCGTGCAATCCTTGTGTTGCAATTGGTTTCCAAAGGGGAGCCACCGAAGGAAATGCATATTTCATCACATCACCTAAACCATGTTTTTGCTGACGGCCGACTGCGTGGTACACCGGATACATGACCTGCAAGTCGTTAGAGAATCGCTTTTGAAAATGGCGTTTCACCGTGACTTTCCCTTTGGAGAATGGAATATTTTGTCCCAGATCTTCTTTTATACCAATGTTGACAGTATCGAAATACGACTTACTGACAGGCAAATAGTGAGGATCTACAAATTCGCGGGGAACGCGATACGTGTTTCCACCTTCTTCATCCTTCGTTTTGGCAGAATCCACTTTGAAAGGAATGACTTGCAGTAATGTTACGGCTGTATGGTTTGAGTGTCGATGCGATGTTCTGGCAGTTGCGTCAAGGCTACTTTGTTTCTCTCAAAAAAAACCGCTTGGTTTTGATGTGGGATGTGAATGATGCATTGCAATAATTGACGTGCAGTCAACGTAGACCATCGTAAGACTTTTCAGAGACTAGCATCTAAGATACGAGCACGTATTTGTTCCCATGATGTCCTGTTAAATCGCTGAGGTCACAGCGTACGGAGTCCCTGCAATCGCAAGTCACATCATCAGACTCCACTGGAGAATCGCCAAACTTAAATCGTGTATGTTTGTTAGGATTTATCTTTCTCTCTTGTCAATGGTAGTCACAATGAACTATCAGTCTTGGACGTTTTCCCTTTTTATATGCTGCCCAGTATCGGCGTGTCCGTAAGGTATTGTGAAGTGATTGGGAAGTCGCACTCGCTTCTGGTACACGATTTAATACAGTTTTTCCAACGGTCGACGGACGATTTGGTGTGTAGCTAAACGTATAATCTTGTGAGGCTCGTATGTGATCACTTTAAAATGTTGATCCTCTCCAGACTGCAAGGCTTCTGACAATACCTCAAAGCTCACCACTTGACTGGTGCGATAACTGAGAGGCAGTCCCTTCACTTTACACTCGGTGTGCACTTCCTGGGTGTCCTGGTATTCGTAGCCGTAATGTTTGGGACTTCCACTAGTAAAACTCTTGTCGTCGGGGTGTTAGTCCGTCCAGGCTCCGAAACGGTCTCCTTCGATGTCATCCAACACAAAGTATGTTCTCAGCCAGTTTTTAATGTTCACCCAAGCTAGGGCTCAATACAACTGCTCTTTACAGAGAACAGACTGGTAGTTTTACACCAGGGTAATAGTTTATCAAAACATCCTGATGACAAATGCAGACTCCAACTCCTATGGGCCAGAATCTTTATCAGTATCAGATGTGAACAAGGTAGAATTTGTTTCTAACATTACCATATCTGACGGTTTAAAATCCTTTAAACTAAAACTACCATATACACCCATGTCTCTTGTCCTAATGACAATCAATATTTATACAATAAATTGGAGGGAAATGTTAAGCATTAATATGACGGTAACGCCTGCATATATCCAAGGTTTATGTCCTGCTTACGTCCCGGGCTTATGTCCCATGTATGTCTAGAACTTATGTCTGCATGTGTCCAAGGTTTATGTACACCACTAGATTTTAATAGGGACTACGGTACGAAAGGGACACTCATTCGGTTTTGACCTGAATTCACTAAAAGTGAACCATTGCATCATGGAAACTCACTAAACGTTTGCTGCAAATAATTGGCTAAGTATTTCGGGCTAAGGACTATTTCCATTGCACCGAATTCCAATAATCGAACAAATAATCACAAAAGTCTAAGAATCTTTAATACAGCACTACAACCGATTGCGCATACTATGCTCCACATTTATTACATTATTTTGCTAACAAAGAATTCACTAAAATCGATTGCATGAATTGTTCCTTATGCAATTAATTTTATGGGTATTTTATATTTATATGTTTTGATGTAATTAATTTAATGGGTTTTAAAAAAAACAAACAAATTCATGTATTTTGATACATAGACATACATGTTTGATATATAGACTGACACTGTTGTTAGATCTCCCTGTGATCCATGCTCCAAAATTAACGACCTACACCACGGCCTGCACAATACTATTGTTCTCTTTCACAGCTCCTTTGAGACTGTTTGGATTACACCAGACACCGAGCTGTTAATCTTGTTTTCTGTTTGTCAATATCGGTATTGAAATTTTGATACATTCTGGGTGAGGGAAATCTTTCTGCAAGTGAAAGGTTCTTAATTTTCAACTGAAGTATATTGCATAGTTTGCATTAAACGGACTGCTCTGCTCTTTATTTTGCATTTCTGGCATGTTCATTATCTCTGTTGGAGAATAACATATTAACATGCTTTCGTGCCCTCATGTCTAGATATTATATTGAATCAATGTACCAAGAACTTGCTGAACTAATGTAAAATATTAGCCACGGCCTAAACTAATAGAATAAATCTGACGAGCCGTTCACTAATACACATTATTGGGGCACCTTTTGATGCAGTGTCTGACACATCATCTGATTAATCCGGACGCAGACAAGCGAACGTTAGCTGCGTTATACTGTATACAAAGTAATATTTAAAAATGCTAGTTTTAACGTTATTTGACTAAGATATTAATCCCTGCTTCGTGGGCTGTATCTGTAAAAAGAACAAAATATAGAGTTTTGACAGTTCAGTATTTTCCTCATTTATCATTGAAATTTCCATTAAATTCCGGATTTAAATTTCTTGTCCTTGTAAATATATTAAGCATCTCACAACCACGCCTTTGAATGCAAATGATGTTTCATATATTTCATTATTATTACGTCAACAATACGTTATTAAGGGCTGAAGGTAAACCTGAATGTTATTTATTACGATAGAGAATACTAATTTGTTAGACGTTCACGTACACTCCGAAGACTTGACGCACATTATTTCACTGGAGAATGCTCCGGTGGCATTACTGGATGCGGGAAGTCGTGAATTCGAACACCGACCAAGTCATACCAAAGACTTATAAAAATGATACTTTCAGCCGCCTTGCTTGGCGCTCAGCATTAAGAGAATAGCGTTAGGATTGGTCGGCCTGATATCAGGATAATGTGACTGGGTGGGAATGATGTCACAAGTCTACGACATGATGTCTCGGTGTTAGACATCGCTTTAAACTGTCACACTGCAGACATCGTAGCGATATATTACAAATGTTAAATCTATGTTAAAAAGCCAAAGCGCGTGCGCGCGCACACACACACACACACGCGCGCGCGAAGGAGTTTGTGACATCATTAGGAAAATGGTATGCATTATAGACAATGATAGTACTTGCTTAGCGTTTTTCAATAATGTTTAAATAATATGAATATTTTCAGTAAGCATGGTTAAGTACCTCTGTCACTCGTTATTTTAGACTCCTTGAAATATGACTAGTTATGTGTTTCTCAAATCATTTTCTTCATAAAGACATACAAACCATTTGTAAAATTGTAACAACCGAGTATCAAATAAGAAATCAATAAAAATCAATCATCCGTATATCCCTTATATATTTGGACTATACAAAAATCTTTCACAAGAGGCTTATATATTCAATATTTGTGTGTTTTAGGTGTCATTTATAAAACACAAAGCCATACAACATCAAGCACGCTATTTATCAGCCCCCCCCCCCCCCACCTCCTTGTAATCCAGAAATTAATGAATAGCAAAAGGTTGATATTTGGCAACTGATAGTTGATATATTCAGATTCAGCTTGTGAAAAATGTGATTTATATTACATGAATCAATATGACTTGGAAAGTCGTATTTAAATCCCCCATATTGCATCCAAGCATTTAACAGCGAAATTTGGATTAAATTTTATACTGTAACGTAATAATACTGTTGGAAAATTGTCATGCTTCAATGATTAATCTCTCTGTTTCTGTTTGTCTGCCAGTCTGTCGCTTTATATGTCCGAAGTTGAGGGGGGTACACGATCTGAAATTGTAAGCTAATTCCACGAAGGGAGGGTGTGGACAGTCAGTTCGACCCACCCCACCACTCACTTCACGCTTTGTATTCATTTGTTTCTGTAGTTGTCTTACTGTACCACTTATATATACAACCTTCTCTCTCTCTCTCTCTCTCTCTCTCTCTCTCTCTCTCTCTCTCTATCTATCTATCTATCTCTCTCTCTCTCTCTCACACACACACACACACACACACGTACGTACGTACGTACATACATACATACATACACACAAAGCAATGGGGAATATGGCAAATTATATCTGAATTTCTTGTAAAATTGAGAGTTATTGCATGTTCTGCTTTTTTATATTGAAGCTAAGCACATCCACTCGTTTAGCCCCCCCCCCCCTTAATATACGTATTGATTATATTTTTCATGGTCAGCATCCGTAATTATTTTTTGAAGACTTGCATAATTCGTTAACTTTTATAGAAGATTTTTGGTTTTAGGACAGACGTTTTTCCTTGTGACCTATACATTGATCAAGTTTTGAATTATGAAAGTATCCTTTGCCCCTGGAAATGAAATTTAAGGAATGACTTGTCATATAATATACAGTCTAGTGGATACATGTACGGTTGCTGTATATTGCCACGAAATACTTTTTATATCTTGTTTAAACAAGATATTAACTATGTTAGTTTATGTAATAATTGATCTGTCGACAGCTATTAGAGAGAGAGATCATTCGGATACATCTCTTAGTCTTTGGTACTAGTGGGTATCCTCGCATATGCATGCAGTTATCTCAAGACAAAGCTGCCCACCGAACGTAAGAGGAGACGTAGGTACAGAAATTAGGCATTTATCTTTTATGCAAGTATTTCGAAATTCTGAAGTATAAATTTATTTCAGGAACATTCAAGGCAATCCATGCCTAGCATTGGGACTCGATGTGTCTTTAAGTAACAACCGAAAACCATCACGTTTTGTAAAATTCAACAAATAATTTTTTCCCTAGAATACGAAGTGAAACTTTAAAAAGAACTTACAGTACTGCGAATTAAATCCCAAACAGTCATGAAAGATTTATCACAAGTCATATTGTATGAAGCTCTAATTGTATCCCAGTGATATTCCAAATTAAATTCCAATAGTTTATCTGTTGATTTGTCTGTAGTTGCCTGTGAAGTGGAAATGTGACAACAGTCTTTTGATGAATCACAATAATATAATCCAAAAATGTTCTTGTCTGAAATCTCTGTCATTCTAAATTAACGTGCCAGTACCAGATGAGTACTTTGTATTTAAAAACATTGCAGTCATATCACTACGATGTCTACAATGTGGCACTTTATAGTGATGTCTAGCACTGGGGCATCATGTCGCAGACATGTAGCATCCTGTCCCAACCAGCCTCATTATCCTGACACCAGACCCCGAAAACGCACACTCGCTGGAGATTAAGCTATTCCCCCGAAAGACATTGATACACCCTTGGAAAGTTCATGCGCATAGCCATGGAAACATAATGACTGTCATATGTGATGCATGATGTGTAATACATGTCTAAATATCAGGACCTTTGTCAATAGAACACTGTCAGTGATGATGCAATCATTCCCATCAAAGTGCTATGCGATTCCATAAATCAGTTACATAAAAAATTGATGAAAGATATTATTAATTAAAGAATGGCTATATGGCAGGTACTAACGAGAATATGACCTTTCCTGTAAACTCTCGAGATTTAGCTGTATAATACCCATGTATACTATCTATTAAAACAATCATGATTTGGAAGAGAAATATGAACTTTATATATATATATACTAAACAAGAGGCCTTATGGCCGTCTATTCAAATTAACGCGATGTAAATATTCACAACATCGACGTCCATTTATTTATTCATGTTCATGTAAACAAAGTGTTCAAAAACAATATCTGCGAAAGACGGATCGACACCGGGAATACTGAGTACATTATATAAACTTCACAGGTAATGCAAAACACAACAATTGTGTCATTTTCTCATATTGACTTCATTAGAAGTCCGGATGTGGAGCGACCTATGACACACATATCTTCAGATAGAAATGCTGGAGATAGAGGGCATGACAAATATCCACAATTGTGAATTCCCATCCCACTCCATTCCAGCTGCAACCACCACCGAGACTATTTTTTATCAGCAACTGATCTTGAAACATTATAGCAAAGTGCATCACCCTCGATCAGTCAATCTAGATGGAGTTCAGGATAAAAAATACTAGTCCCACCCCATCCCCTAGGAGGAACGGTATCTAGGATTTTAAAAAATCATCATGACCTATCACAATATATACACGAAAGTACGGACAGTAAAGACGTAATACTTTTGAGCGGAAATGATATTTACTTGAATATAATTACATGCTACATCCTATTTCATTTTAAAGCAAACTCTCACAGAAAATCAATAAATAATCACGAAATTTCAAGCTCCATTTACATGTATGTATAAATTATATAAGTTGATAAGAGTGAACCAAAACGTTACTTGCACCTCATTTCTTATATTTACAGCCGATCAAGACAATACATAAAAATGCTGACAATGTTGACCATATGTACAATAGCCATTGCGTTAATAACACTGGTCAACAGTGAAATCATTACTGACTTGAAAAGGCCCTAATCTGTAGTATTTTGGTGTGCCGAACACGAATATAACCGTGAAAAATTTGTATTGGCTCTCGTTTTGAAGATATTCATATACCTCATTTTCTATGTTTCACTGTGTAAATTTCTCCAGTAGGACTGCAGCAACATCCGGAATATTGATGTAACATTGCATAATACCATCATGCTCACATCATCCACAGTTGATTGCATCATTTTCTGATGCAATGCAATACTAATGCCATGCGGCTGCTGAAGTAAGTTGACGTCAGCAGTGTACTATACATGTGTAGGCCTATTATACTAATGCCAGGCGGCTGCTGAAGCTGACGTAAGCAGTGTACTATATAAAGCCCAATCAGATAGGTTCAGCATTTAAAATATTTTAGACGTTGTGCGAGACAGTTCAAGCTACTGTTACATAAAACTTATTATTTTATCCATTTACGTACAATAAAGAACAGTAATGCCTCGAAAGTGTGTTAATACCGCGGACAATTTTTGCTATATTTGTGGGGAAGTGACATTTGCCAACCAGAAGAAAAGTATCAATTCTCAAGTGAAGAAGGCATATCATCTTTACTTCGGATGCAAGGTTGGTGACCAAGACAAGCCTTGGGCTCCGCATATATGCTGTGCTACATGTACAACACAGCTTTCACAGTGGTTGAATTGCAAAAGGTCATCAATGCCGTTTGCAGTCCCAATGGTGTGGAGAGAGCCAAGCAACCACCTAAATGACTGTTACTTCTGCTTGGTTCCTCCTCTTTCCGGCGGAATAACGAAGCGAAAGAAGTCGAGAATAGTCTACCCAAACATTCCGTCTGCATTGAGACCAGTTCCACATGGTGAGGGACTTCCTATTCCAGAACCTCCAGCAGAATATTCTCTTGATTCATCTGAGAAGACAAAGGTGAGTCGACCTGTTCTTCTCCTGGTCCATCAGCATGCAGTGATCCAGATTTTCACTGTGGTGCATCATCAACCCCACACAGAATAACACAGGAAGAACTAAATGACCTGATTCGTGATTTGGACTTATCAAAGAACAAGGCAGAATTGCTAGGATCAAGACTCCAACAATGGAATCTTCTAGAAGAAGATGTCACAATTACTGCATATCGAAAGCGCCACCAGCAATTGGAGCCTTTCTTCAGAAAGGAAAGTAATCTGATATTCTGTTCCGATATTGAGGGCCTCATGAATGCTTTAAAAATCACTCATGACCCACAAGAATGGAGACTATTTGTGGACTCTTCGAAACTGAGTCTCAAGGCTGTGCTTTTGCACAATGGAAACATTCTTCCATCTATTCCAGTAGCGTATGCTGTCCACATGAAAGAGACATACGATAACTTAGGCAGCTACTGAATTCCATTGAGTATAACAAGTACAGCTGGCACCTCTGTGGTGATTTGAAGGTAGTTGCCCTTTTAATGGGACTGCAGCAAGGATATACAAAATACATGTGTTTCTTATGCGAGTGGGATAGCCGAGCAAGGGAAATGCACTACATGAGGAAGGAATGGACTCACAGGCAGAATGTAGCCATTGGAGAGAAGAATATCCAACACCCAGCTCTGGTTGAGGCTCAGAAAATCTTGCTACCACCCCTTCACATCAAACTAGGTTTGATGAAGAACTTCGTGAAAGCCATTGACCGGACTTTGCCAGCATTCCGATACCTGCATGAAAAATTCCCTCGACTCAGCGAAGCAAAGATTAAAGAGGGAGTTTTTGTGGGTCCTCAGATTCGAGAGCTTTTCAAAGATGACCGGTTCAACAACTTGCTGGAAGGTGACGCGAAACAAGCATGGAATTCTTTTCGCCTAGTTTCTACAAACTTCCTCGGAAATATTAGGGCAGAAAACTATAAGGAACTAGTAGAAGACATGTTGATGAAGTATAAGAAACTTGGCTGCAATATGTCTCTAAAGATTCACTTCCTTCATTCCCATTTGGATTTCTTTCCTAGCAACTGTGGTATTGTTAGTGATGAACACGGCGAACGTTTTCATCAAGATATCGCAACAATGGAACAAAGATACCAGGGAAAATGGTCCACTACAATGCTGGCTGACTACTGCTGGACACTCCTCAGAGATGCTCCCGAACAGCTGTACAAGAGACAGGCGAAGAAATCTAAGATGTAGTCAATGACTTGATTTTTTATAGGTAGGCTATTACAGTTGACCTTTTACTATTGGAATGCATTTCGTTATGTAAACATTAATTTCTTGCAGATTACAAAAAAACTAGAGCCAATTTTGCAATTTGACTGTCATATTCGTGTTCAGCACATAAAAATTGATAAGAATTGACTAATTTTATTTCAGTAACATGACTTTTGTAAAAATTTGTTGTCCAGTGTAATCTGGTGGTTCACGTATCTCCAAATGAAACCGATCCCAACATAACTACTGATGCTAGTAATAATAATAACTTCGAAATCCAACTTCAATTTATTCGTCATCCCATGCGTCTAACAACATATGTATTTGATTTGAGAACGTCCGTATTTATGAATAAATGTACATGCGTAGCAATGTATGCATGTAAGCAAAGTCGAATGCACATCGATATTAACAGTTCAGAGGATGTTCATACAAAAATTCGTCTGAACGGGTTTAGAACTGGAAAACTTGTATGAACGTAGGTAGTGCCTTTTTCCTGTGAATATATAAACACAGTCACTTGTTTGATAGCTGTACGATAAATATATAGGAAACTGGAAAATTTAAATATGAATGTGACTATATCTGTAACTTGGTATGAAATAGTAAAATGGAAAGACAGCAGAAACGTGACATAAAGCTGAGATAACTGTTATTGAATTTGTTAGATAATTCGAAATAGAGAGGGAGATATACATATCAGCATGTTAATTATATTTCAGCATGTTGGACTGAATAAAAACACCAAAGCATATCATTCAAAATATGTTGCCAAAGATAGAAAGGTCAAATGTGATGCCGAGTACGAAACATAAAGGTCAATGATATTCATTATATTCCTTTGTTAACAACAAACTCGGTTGTTCAGCAATGAGTCATACATGTCTGCAAGAACTTGATGGTCGGCATAGGATGATACTGTTAAATAGGTGAAAACACTTTGAAATACCAGAGGACTCTGAAACTAGTTTTATTCTAAACGTGGATTTGAAGATTACATCACACTTACGTGACCATTAATTGGATATTCATTGGTACCAGATTAATTAATCCCAAATGGAAACGATTTATTATAATTGCATGTAAAGATGATCAATGGTGCAAAAGTATTAAACAAATAAATATACACTTAAAATACAAAATGAAATATTTAATTAAGTATAAGCACTAAACGTATCGGATTTTCCGCTGCAAGAAATATGCACGGGGTTGTCTCTCCTTTGATCAACAGACACAGCTTAAACCCTATACAGAATTGAATACAAACTGTAGACAAAACGAAACAACAGAAGAAAATTAAAAATTTATATATGTTTCATCTTCATAATTTATGCTCAAATACAATATGTTAATTGGACAACTCTGTCATTGTTTGCATTGGCCATTAGCATTATATAGTAAATAAAAACAACAAAATCAAAAGCAATCACAGAACATCATAATTAACAGGCAAGACTCTAGCAGAGTTTAATAGTTTACCTATACTTAGTCCACAATGTTACCATTGAAATAATGTTTGTTTTATTGATTTGATCGAGGTCAATGCGTAAACTGTTGAGTTTCAACCACTCACAAACTGTACTATATTCAGTAGAGGTATCTATAGTTTTGTGGCTATTTAATTCATCATTTGAGAATTACGGTGTGTTATACACTGTTTAATTGTTATTCAGAGGGATTATAACTTTTGAATAATATTTCGAACACTGCAAATCAATGGGTCAGTCATATTGTCACCATTTCCAGACATTTTGTCTCTAGTTTTCTTCATGCTCATTTCGAATTTTTCAAATCTCATCAGAACTTTAAACAGTCTTTGTTCTTGTTTTTTGATAATAAAATACGTTATACTTTAGTTTTTAAGAACTATTATGGCAACCAACAACAAAACATTTATTGTCAACCATCTCTGTTTTATATTGGATTGGTTACAGCTTCTTTTCAAGGGAGTCATTCTTTCATTGGCGGGATAGAACATACATATTTCCCAGTACATTTCCCAGATTCGCAAGGTTTAATCACAATGTATACATGTAAGGTGTCAGTTGCAGCTTTTGTTCCTGAAAAGATCCTGAAATATGTTCGCCATTAAGGTTTGTGATCCGGTACGTTGCGATCCGGTACTTTGGTATCCGGGTACATTATGGTATCTTTATTCAACACCTCCGACACAGTAAAAATTTCTTTGGTACAGACTGGTGTATATTTTTTTCTCAGACCTTTTTGTTTAATCCTTGACAGTTTTTAGTTTGTTGCCAACATTAAACTTCTACCTCAAAATTAATTAATAATCAAAGCTATTGTGATTATGCTTGTCGCTAGCCTGCTCTGTTTACCGCTGAAGCATACATCTGAGTTGGTCACGCTTTTCTTAATAAATATGGGTGTTCTTCTGCCGCAGATGATACACTATGAGTGTACCTTTGACTTTATTATTTCCTGCCAATTTTTAGTCCGAGTTGGTGTTTCCTCAAAGTTTTCAGAAAGTTTTTGCACGATAAACGCCACGAAGCTCTGATTTTATTTCGCGTTTGCAAAAAGCCACATTTATCAAAAGCCAAAATGTAGCTGCCTGTGATGTGATTAGAATCATATTCGAGTGAAATGTCCTAATTGTGTCTGCCCTGGTTACGCAAGTGGATAAAAAATCATTAAAGTTGTCACCATAGGCTTGACTATCTACATGTATTTATGTTGTATTATAAATACAACCAAGCGCACGTTTGGTGTTTGTCATTTACTCGCTAATAGCGTCTAATGGAGGCAGACAAAATGCGTCAAAAATATTCTATATGATCTACTTACTTTAGGTTGGTTCATCAGATACTTCCCCAGTTATCGAGGCCATGATGATAATAGGCGAATCCTTTGTCAGCATTGACACTAGAAACGGACCGACTGGGCCAAGGATTTTGTCCACTACTTAATGTTTGTGTTGCTTCAATTTTTATTGTAAGCACACTGTTGGAGTGTTTGATTGTTTTAAAATTCCCGTAATATGTTTCAATAAGCTTGATTTTAGTTTACTTGGATTAGCGAAAGAATAAACTCTGTCAGAAGTAATGATTTCATGTGCTGTATGGCCACATACATAAGCATCCGTAGTTGTCCACCTAACCGCAACATCTGCCACGGAATATTTCACATGGCTTTGGTGTTTGAAAAGATGAAAATGAAATATTGGATCAGCATCATAAACTCCGCAAGAGATGATTGTGTGCCAGTATCGGTATCTTGGTATTTTGCATGCCCTCCTGCAGCATCCTGGACACACGTTAAACGTTTTTTTTTTGTGCTTTGGTAAAGTAACATTTGAGTTCGCGTTCTGGATATTGCTTACATTTTACTCTCACACTAGTCAAGGCTAATGTGGTAAAATACAATATTTGTTCGTTTTGGTCATTAAGGCGGTTTATATTTTGACAGCAATATAAATATATGTTCGGCAAATACAAACCAGACATCGATTTTTCAGGTATTTGTTGGCTGGGCTGTGACGAATGATTGTGAATAAGACTGAGTCTGTTGAAAAGCTACATATTTGCTAAACCTGTAAAGTGCTCCATTTAGTTCTAACGAAATTGGAATAGTTGGTGTCACTTTTCGAATCCGCATCGATAATGCAGGCATCGAAAACTGGCCAGCTTGGCTGAGTGCAGTGGTTAGTCAAGGCAATAGTTATTTTAGACTCGTTGGTGCATCACGGCATATTTTACTTCTCAAAACACGATGTCAATGACTCGGCCAAAAATTAAATATGGAACTAAGCCGGTGAAACATACAGATCGCACCTGCGAAAATCGGAGCGCGCCTTATTGCTACGATCGATTTGATGTTTGTGTTTTCTAGTTTTATAAACATATCGCAGATAAAATCACAGAGACCTACAGCGTCAACAATTAAATCAACACCCGGTTTGTATATTTCTCTAACAGCGCTGCCAGAACCTGGATAATTATACCAAACATATGTGTTGCTGTGCTAACGATGCAATCATCACTAAACAAATTTATGTTCATTATTGTGCTGGCAACCGGTAAGTATCTATTTTCTACGGTGTAATTGTTGAGTTGATGCTTTGGATTTTTAAACAAGTTCCAGCCCTATCTAACAATATGTGCTTGCGAGTCATACGCCGCAGCTGGGTTTGTGATTCGACTCTACCGCGGACTTTACAAATAAAACTTGTTTGGCAAAAAATATAATCCTAGTCGAGAGATTTTAGCGTGTTAATATTTGTGGCATATATCACATGTATTAAACTCTACTATCGATTCGTCCAACGGTTTTTCGCAAGGAATTTTCAGCTAGTTTGGTGTCAACATATTAGTCATATATATCATCCTTACACAAAATAAAGTTTCGTTCCAATACCTGTCATTGAGCGAGTTGGCTAATTTATGATGTCACCCTTGTCTCAGTCGTACAATAATTCACCATGCTTGAATAATATTATTGGTGCTATTGATGACATCGTTCCTTTCTTAAAGCTATTTCATGAATGAACTCATTGAATGGCGCACTCTTGATCTTCTTTGTAATATGTTTACCAACAGCGGTTGCAACAGTGCAAAGCTGTTTCTGCTGCAAACCTCTTTTTAACGTCAAATGCAATCAAGGCAACATGTCAAAACGATTTTCAAATGATCCTTTTACGCTTACCAGGTTGCCTTGTTTTAAAAAAATAAGTTATTTACATTAATTGCAGACACGCATGTATAATTAATATGTGACACGTTCGATGTTGAGGTCAGCATCGTTGCCGCTTTGCTCTGTAAGAGCCTTAGTAATTTCTGATTCAGTTTTAACACTGTTGCTATAATGCCCATTGACTTTTATAAGCCTATCATTTTCTTTGATTATATCTGCGACGTTGTATACGTTTAGTGTTAATATAATGAAGCTTATCCTACCAATGTCATCTTCACTTATCAAATGCAAACTCATATTTTTTATATCTCTTTACCGAGCGAAGTCAAGCTTAGCTTAAATCCAGCATAAGTCACCGGGTTTTTTTTACCATGATTTCCAAAGACGTCTCTGCAATTACTGTTGTAAACTTGAAATTTAAACAAATAATTTTCCTCTAATCAATGCATAACCACAGATATCACAACTACACATTTGCATCATAACTTAACAATTGCCTGCCAACCTCACAACTGCATGGTTTCTGCTTATTACATTTCCGTAATGTAGTGTCAGTATTTTACGCCGTGAAAATATACAACTCAAACACCAAATGCAAGGGAACTATTTTCCTTAAGCTAATCCCAGGTCAGTCAAATCATGAATTTAAGCCTGTTTTGCCTGTAATTCTACACCATTATTTACGATAATATCAACAGTAAAAGACGTCTCCAGATAATAGAATAGTCCCTTTTCAATCATTCCATTGTACGATTTACCAGTCCACTTCACAAATACTGCATATGGAGTCACACTATCGATCCACACAATTATATTTTATCAGGGACTATTGGGCTCAATCGTATGCCGCTCTGATCTGAACTCACTAAGAAATTAAACCAAATTATCATGAAATATCATCAACATTGCACTCTGTTACGTTTGCCCCTAGCTATTGGTTAATGATTTTGGTTGAGGACTGTCTCCCCAGCACCACCTTTCCATAATCAAACAAGTAATCACGAAAATCTAATAAATCCTTAACATGGAGAGCTATATGCAAATGTCACATACTCCAAATTTATAACAGTATGAAATGCATTCCAGATCTCCGCCGATATTATTTCAAATCGTTTATCCCGCGTTGTTGTGGTGGTCACCTGAATGTTAAGTTGAAGCTGTATCGCAAACATTTCTTGTTAGCAGAGTCACTCTTTGCGGCTTTGCCCGTGGCTATTACGTTTCTGGCGTGTTTGCGTGCTTGCGACAGCCCTATCTAACTCCACAAGCGTTACTTGTGTAAATGACAGCGTTGTCTTAATTGAATCCATCGTTATGAAGCATATTTAGCAGCAAATGTATTATTTACCGCCACCAGTTGGCCCGACAATCATGTCAATGAAGCATATTTAGCAGCAAATGTATTATTTACCGCCACCGGTTGGCCCGACAATCATGTCAATGCGACCGGGAAACAAATATTTATGTTTTTGACATACTGACATTATCCAAGTCAAAGTTGATAATGTATATATTTTTATACAGCGAGCTATATAAATGTGCTTGACATTTTGTCTTGTGGCATCATAAGTTTGTGAATGTGTCAGAGGTGCTAGTTTTTTATCGCACCAGAAACCAACAGATATATGCATGCGTGATTTGCTTATCGCCTCCATGACGTGACTGCACATGAGAAATATCTGAAGAAAAACAGTTGTCAACATAGTATATTTTATAACAGAAAAAAGTTTTGTCGTTGCTGCTTCACCAGATAGCACTGATCAGGCTTAGAGGTTTTCAATATATCTTGTTGCATCTGTTTTTCCTGATTATTTATGGCGTTTGAAATTGCATCGCATGTCTGCTTTTGAAATCAAATACTGTAACCAAAAATTCAAAACAAAAATGCGATATCCTGGTATGCCCATATAAAGTATTAAAACACCTTGAATCCAATTAAAACGACGAACAGCATGGACGATCTTGTCAACGAGCTTCAGGTTGTCGACATTATTATAGCGGATCTCAGTCCAATGTTGGTAAGCAACTACAAGAAACTTTATGGAAATAGATATTCAAACCAAAACGAAGTATGATGACAAGCATACATAAACATATTGCTCTATACAGCAGAGATTGGTTAAGGAGCATAACGCCATGCCACCATATTTATTGTACTTGTCCTCCAAAAACCGTACAGTTTTAACACTATGACTATCTTACTATGATAGCAACGGTGTTCCTTATGCTTTTCAGTTAGATTCCAGGTCGCTTCGAAGGCTTCCTTGACAAACCCAAATACGGTATTAACTCTCGTCGTTTATCCAGATGCTTTTGTTTTCATATATCAGTCACTTGCATTAAAACCAAACCAGCATCAAATATGGTTTTGACAAATTAATACAGCGATCATTTGCTACAAGATATGTAGAAGTTTATAAAGGCGGAAATCATTATTATAAACTGGTAAAACATTTACAGCAAAATATGACTACATGTGAATCTGATGTGCAATCGGTAAATCACAAATATAGATTTAGAGCTGCTTTATTTTATTACGACCTTATATACTCGCTTATGAGTCGGGTCCAATTGCAAACTGCACAGAGCCAAATCTGTCTTTGCACAATGCGCTGGTAGATCTGATTCTGTGCATTTTATTAGGAGTAATATATCGAACAAACAACATAGACCATGATCTGCAGGATAATTACGCTACGGGATATCCGAATCTTTGTTGTTTTCAATTTGCCTCGATTATAAGCCTGTATATACGGCACGCCACGCGTGAGAAAATCAGCCAGCAGTTAATAAAACATTAACTATCATTATTCTCGATTGCCCAGAATGAGCTTGAATGGTGCTTTCTGCGACGTGATCCTAAATGTTTTACAGCTCGACAATATAATGAAATTCGTTGACTACAGAAGGTCTACCAAACATACTTTATTCTCATGGTTTTCGTTTGATGCAGTAATTTATAGAATCAACTGTGTGCCTGATAAACAACAAAAGCACACAGAATATAAGTGTTATGTGAATGATGAACAACGAAAGAAAACAGAAGGTAAATCTTAATATATTTTACATCGATGCTTATTGTATATGGCTACATTCGAGGCTTCAGCTCGATAACAGATTGCAGGTTCGCGGTCTTAAATTATTCAACGTGCTAATATTGAAAATAAACAGCTCAAATCAACTGTGCAAGGCATGTAAAAGTGTAGGTAAGTCTCATAATTTGACCATTTGCGGAACGACAAATTGTAGGAAAATATTGCATGCACTAAGCTTGATAGATAATGAATGCAAAGACTTTCTCGATTAAATCGGTTTCAAGCTCTTATTACTCTTAGTGCTTGATACCAATATGAGCTGTTGGACTCGGTGTGTAGGATGAGACAGATTGATACCTATGTAAAGGGTTGGACTGGGAAGACAGCTTGATACCTATGTAAAGGGTTTAATTGGATGTGTAGACTGAGACAGCACGGTGCCTATGTAAAGGTTGGACTGGATGTTTAGGCTGAGACGGATGATACCAATAATAAAGGGTTGGACTGGGTGTGTAGGCTGAGATAGCTTTAACCTATGTAAAGCTTGGATTGTTAGGCCAGCTTCATACTAATGTAAAGGGTTGGACTGGGTGTGTAGGCTGAGACAGCTTGATACCAGTGTTAAGGGTTGGACTGGGTGTTTAGGCTGAGACAGGTAGATACCAATGTAAGGGGTTGGACTGTGTGTGTAGGCTGAGACAGGCTGATACCAATGTAAAGGGCTGGACTGGGTGTTTAGACTGAGACAGGTTGATACCAATGTAAAGGGTTGGACTGTGTGTGTAGGCTGAGACAGTTCATATAGTAGAGTGCTCATCAAGAGATAAGAATATCCTGAAATGGATCCCCAGTCAGTGAGTACATTTTACCCTATTTCATTGGGCTCTATTAGCAAGTTACGTAAATATTAGTTGGGAATAAAGGCATCAAAGTATCACGATGCGTAAGCCATTGATATATGAGAGCTTGGCTGTCTAAGTGGCGACATCATGAACAACCTGAACTCCTTCACCATTTACACCAGGCAATACAGGAACTTGCTTCTTCTTAGTCTTCTGATTTCATAGCTGGTTATGATGATCAACTGGAAGTGACTTCTTGCTGACCTGATGTTGTTTTGAAGGTTTTCCATCTATGTTGTTTATTTATGCTGGATAGGTTTCTTTGAATTAATACAGATGTTCCTTTGTTCCTGTGCCTGAAGGCTTTTACTTCCTTTTCAATTTAGAGACTTATAATTCTCTAGGTAGTCTTGAACTCGGCTTTGATACCAGGTGTTTCTGAAAATGTATTTTACTTCAAGGATTTAATTCACCAGATGTTCAATTCTTTTTTGGATTCGTGGACTATATCGAGATTATTGTTTACTGAAGTTTCATATTCTGTCACTTTGTCAGCTTCACTTGATTCCTGCCCAAGCCTTGTTTTGACATGCATTTGCATGGTGATAAATTAATTTGAAAATGAGAATATTTGAAATCTTTTGCATCTGTTTATGCTGCAGAATAGCCAGAATTTTAAATGAATGGCATTTCTTTTTATCTATGACTCACTTTACATGGTGTAAATATTATTTTGATTGATCAAAGAGTTGAAATTATTCTTTTGAAGTGTTTTCGATCGGTGGCTAGCTTACGATACACAGTGTTCGCTCAGTTTAATATGCAAAAGATCTAGGATTAAGCGAGATTAGATCTGTCAATTTTCTCAATCTGAAATTTAGACGTGTGTGTCGCTACTGATTTTTCGATGCCATACTATCAAGATAGATACGACATATATTCCAGTAAATATGATCAGTGTTTTTTCGACATCACAAGTTAGTAACAATTGTTAATATATCTTGCTATGAAGAAATGCAGAGTGCATTATTTTATCAAAACAAAAACGAACGTGATCTGGTGACAGATACAACGTCTTGAACATACGTTTCTCAATTAACGTTGATGAGATTGAAGGTCACATTTATAAAGAAACAAACGTACAATGACCATATTCCTCCCTTAGTGGCATCTTTGGTTCTTTAAGTTAGAGTCTCAATACAAAAACAATTGACATTTTCCAGAACAGCAGACGATTTTAAAAGCAATTGCAATACATAAGAAGCAATAAATAAAGTGTCAAGACAAGTGTCATCTAAACTGGACATAACAGGAGGCACATTCCGGGAGATGCTTGGGTAAGGACAGCATGGACCTACATGTCTTCCGCACTGGGCTTCCTTTGGGAACTGCAATTTCCCCAAATTATTGTAAGTGTATTTAAATTTTGCTATTTTGTTTAGTTGTCGAGGGAGACTACTGACATCTCTCTCCAAAAAGACTGTGGAAGCTCTTCTAAGTCCTTGATATACTATGTGCAAAAGCAGACGTCATTTTTTGGAACATTTCAGGGCGTGTGACCATATATATATATATATATATATATATATATATATATATATATATATATATATATATATATATATATATATATATATATAACGGTTATCCTTCTAATCATTTTTTATTCGACCAGTTTAAACTTGATGAACATACCAGTGGATCTCTTTCTGATGACTTTATTAATTTATTGCTCAACTTTGTCCATGTAATGGATCATTCAGTTGCTTCAGAACAAATGACGAAATATGTTATCCTCTCTTATGTTTTCTTGCTTTAAAATTTTCCTATGCAACATTTATTGATATAAATTGTTGTATTTGTACGAATTAAAATATATAAAGGCAAGAGTTTTAGTGTGTAGCGAATTTGAATAACATGTTTTCATTTCCTTATCTCCATTAACCCTGCAATTATTTCATGTTGAGGAAACGTCAAACTATTTTGTGCCTGTACGAGAATTTCGAGATTGATTATACAGGTTGATGTTTAAAATAAAACTATGCTACATATTTTGGTGTATAAGACACAAATTTAGAAAGTGTGCATTCATTTAAGATTAGTTTCTTTTCGATTTATAAAATACATTTTGCATTAATCTATTTTCGAAATCTATTTTATTAAAGTTTTTTCTCAATAGTGGTCGAATGGTGGGTACGTGACGTTATGTAGACATTATTCTATGTACTCAAAATTATTTTGATCTAATTTCAATTAGTGCTTGCAAAGTATAAATGAAGGCTGATATGCGTTTACAAAAAATTAGCTAAGAAACATGCACAAACCTTATCTCAAGAGGCAGAGTGCACTGAAATTCCAAACATCATGATAAGAAAATTATAGTTTCGGAAGCAAATCCCGAATATCTGCATATTATCAACTCTTGAATCAACAGAACATGGTAACCGCCCACTATTTAAAGCTAAGATTTGACTGAAATATTACAAGAGGGAATTTAACAAACCAATATCTATGTTATGATTTGAAACAGGTGTCTGGGCATAATTTGAAATAATTGTCTGGGCACAGAGATGCTACCACCTGCGATGCACATTTTCCATGTGATAAGCACATGTAAAAGATTACAATTTAAATTCCGAAATTCCTCTTAACGCATACCTTGAAAAGTTAATTTGTTATCTCATGATTTACATTAGTATTACTTCTTTTCCACAAGCTTCCATTTTAACTATAATCCCTAATCTGTTTAATACTATCATTATCAGAATTCACAATCTATAAATCATAATCCGAAACTCTCCCCATAATGCATTCAAAAGTCTTCAATCGAAAAGTAATGAAATGACGTACATTAATGCTCCTTCCTCCAAGTTTAATAAACGTAACGTTTATCAAAATACATTTTTACAAAAAGATAAAATAACTGGAGTATCTTGTTTTATTTGCTATTCTCTTAATTAGAAGAATAGCTAATTATGCAACTGTGTCTAATTAGCCATGCTAATCATTTGACCTCAGTAGCCATACAACTTTGCAATTGTATTGAGACAGCTTATTAGCTGCGCGAAAAGTTTCAAAACAGATACATATAAGTGAAGGCAACGGTGGCAAGATTATATACAGGTTGCTATCGAGATAACTCCGAAAATAATGGACTCAGGTCACAATTATTACTTCCTAGACAGGTACAGTCTATTTTTAAAGCATTTCTTCATCTTTCATTTCGGAGATGATGCATGAGGTAGAAATTTAGGCATTCTTGGTATTGATTTAAAGGAAATAGTTTTTTTTTCAATATGAGCACAATGGTGAGGTTGAAAATGTGTGTATTTCGGCTACAGAGCACAGTGAGTAATAATAATAATAATAATAATGACTTTATTTAAAGAGAGTAACACAATTAGCTAAGAACTAATCTGCCTTGAGTCCCTCATACAAAGGAATTTATTTATTTTAGCTGCATCTCTGAAGCCACTAGATATATTGAGTTTGGAAGATGGAAATAGAGTGGGCATTTCTAGTCTCAACTTGCATTCTATTCCAGAGCAAAGTTCCAAAGTATTGAAAACTTTTTAAAAATAATTCCTCATTTGGATTTGGGAAATTTATACTGTTTTATACTGTTTTATACTGGATCGAAGGGGGGGGAGTATTGCCAGGTAGTAATGCTCTATTTTCGCTGGTCCGGAAGTAAAATATGTGACTTACTGCATTTTGTTTTGTTTGCAGTCCAGCCGTTCAAAAATGTCGGATATTATATCACGAAGTCCAACAGCGGTCGTGGTGGTGATTCTACATAGAACACATACAACCTCACACAAACTAAATTCACTTAGAAATATATTGATTGCGTCATTAATTGGTGTAAGAAACAGTTTTCGGCCAAAAAACGATTACCAGATTAAGTGTTCGTCCTTGTTGTAAAACAGCAGAGATTTTTCTCTTCTTGTTTGGGTCAATATTGATGCAAGGTAATTAACAGAGAATACAACAGTTTTTGATGTGTCGGAGAACTCCACATTATCGTCGTAGAAACAATCCCCGAGTATTTTACTACTCGCTGGAAAGTCTATGACCGAAAGTTTTTGCATACTAACGCAGTGATTTCGGGCTGCTTCGAGTTGGCACTGGTACATATAGGTGGCTCCAACTGTCGTTTTCTACTTGACCCTTGATCAGTTTATGTTATAGTTTATACGAGGGTCTATTAACAACATTAGTTTGAAACAGATATTCGTAGACGCGAGTTGTAAAAGCTTTATTGATGCTAACATCCATTGTCCAACACTCTATCGTAAAATTCCTCAATCTCATAACCATGTTCAGAATCCAGAATGTATATATTATGAAATCTAGTCTTAAACACGAACGCCAAAGACGGGTTAGAACGCGCCTGGATGAATGCCAAATCCCTGAAACTGATTTTCATCTCCATCATCCAGTTATTTTGCTAATGTGACAGGTAGTGGGAAAAAGGCTTTATTTGATGTAAAGCGTTAGTATTAGAAGTGAAGAACTATCCTGGACGTGATTTACAACTGTAGCATACTAGCCTCTAAATCCGGGTACGACGAATAAACACGACTTGCGCACCTTTCAGATGTGAGGTTTAAGTTCATCCAAACCATTTCTTGTACCAGCAAAAACAAATCGACCATTTCCTCTGCCAACAGTGTATTCCTCTGTTTCTTTGATTATTATATTTACAATGTTTACCCATAAAGTTAGCAGGCGTGGTAACGACACCTCTGCAATCGTTGCATCCATGTTTCGTTTCTCCGCAGCCTCGGATATATCAATGTAATTCTTGATAAAATCCAATGACATCTGTGAGTCTCTGATTCTACCAATTTCGCTGATTCGACCAGGTTTCAGCTTCAAAACAACATCTGGTATGTTCATTTAAGACATTTTAAATTTCCCAGTTCGATCTTGGAAACGTCAGATCCACATCAGGGCCGCGATTGGCCCTTGAGCCGTAGAATCCGTAAATATTAATAGCTATTTGATTTACTATTAAATGTACTTTATAATTGCTCATGAAGAAAAAACAAGCGCGCGTAGCGTTGATGAAAATCCAAGTGCACGCAGTGCTTCATTAACATGTATGGAGCTTTATAATCCAATTTGCAACACCAGTTTTGAATAAAACAGTGGTAGACGACATTGTCGTCTATGTAAATAATCAACAACTTCAAATGGCGGTTCAAGCCCGTACGAGTCAAAATATAAAAGATGTCGGAGCGTTAAAACGAATACGAATATTATTCAATTCTATGATCTTAAAATAAGTAATATAAAAGAGTGAGAAGCAGAAAGCTTTGTAAAATTCAACAAATAATCTATTACTTATACAAATTGAAAAATGTAAAAAGAACTTACGATATTGCGAAATAAATCACAAATAATCTTAGACTTTCCAACTCAAATTCTAATGATTAAAGTTCTGAATAAACGTATTTGGTATTCCAAAATAAATCCAACGATGAAAGTGTTGATGTGACTGTGGTGGCCCTTGTTGTGGTGATGTGTCAATAATCTTTTATGGGATCACAATAATACAATCCAAGTATATACACTTATTGAAACTTTGCTATAAATCCAAGTCTCTATTTCCAAGAATGTTTTTTATAAGGACTTGGTATTTCCTGCGAAGAATAACCTGAAATAAATAACTTGAATAAATAAAGTCCTGCCCAAATTAAATACTGGACACAACGATACTTCAACTGATTATACTCATATCTTACAGCACGAATGAATAGTTTCTAGATAATCAAGATTATATAGTCCTCTACTTGACCTTATGTCACAACTGACATGTCCTAAAAAAAGATATGACCTACTGAAAAATTTCATTCTGGAAGGTTCCAAATGTATACCAAATAAATTATAATCAGAAGGTCTATTACTAAATTTATAATATAAATTGGGATCAACAACAGATAGATCCAGTCTTTAATGGGGAAATTCATATGTTCTGAACTCGGATTTAAATAAACAAGTTGTTTACAAAACAAAATCAATGATTCATTTCAGGTATAAAAGGAACTTGATTTTGGACAAGGTCAAGTCCAAAATACAATTATTTAGAGCATATAACGAAACAAAACCCTAAAAATCAATGCAGATTAAGTATATATAACTATACCTACTAAATTAACGTGGCTCGTGTTATTGTATAAAAATTGTAGAGCTATGTCAATCACTTCTGAAATCCCTCGTCGGATCTCATCATTACTCGATTTAATGTTGTACGCGTCCGTGGACTGTTCATCCTTTTGACAGGTAACTCGATCACCCTCTGAGAAAACAAACGATTTAATTGCAGGAAGGCACTCTATCAGTTGTGTTCAGGATTGTAGGCCAACTGTAATACACGCTCGTCGACCTGGTGCACTCTCGATACGAAGTTACATAAAAGTTTGCATTCGTTGATGAGATCGTGATCGTCGAGATAACACTTAGCGTTGTATTAACAGCAAAACGGTGCATTACACCAATGATGTTGCGAACAATCGCTTCAGAATTCATCATCTGTGTGGTAATATGTATCACGGATGTCTCAGGGTTGATGATGCCGTTCGTAAGTAACCAAGGGCAAATCGATGAAGCCTCCTTGATGAGTTCTGGTACATTATTGTCTTTGCGTATTTTCAACCGATCCGCATGGGTATGGAGTTCACACAGTCTACCAAAGACAATCCTTCTTTTGATAGTTTTCTCGCAAGGTGTTTACCTGCTTTTAGTAACATGACTGTACCTGCAGTTTTGGACGGGATGTACGGTTAAGAGGCCGTCTTTTCTTTTAACCTCTTTCTCCTCTTCTTTCTGTTTTTCATTCGATTATGATTTTGGAGTGGGGAACGATCTGTCTGTTTCGCGACTAGAGCTACTTAGGGACGGAGAAATCTGTGTCTGTTGAGATTTGGATTCGGGTTCGAGTTGGTTTTCTGGTCCGGGTCCACGTTTGGCTTCATATAAACGTGTAGTTTTAGGTAGACTTCACCGCCACGAAATATCATAAGCATAACTTTGGGCACGCGTACGTATATTTGTGTGACGTCTGGGTTTAATTTTTGTATCAGCCTCGGGAAAATGATATTCCGCGGTTGTTTTGGTGTTCAAGCATCATATTATTCACGCTGCGTCATAAAAGACGCCGACATCATCGTTTGTAGAAAGAAATGAATGGTTTTGCGTCTTGATGATGACGCACATCGGAAAAAAGTACATCAAAACATGGATGGTCGTCCCTCGACGGCGTAGTCACATGGTCAGACTAATAATCAACGTGTTGAGTTTGGGAACATGTCACCGTGCTTATGTGGTCTGGGCTGTGTTTGCACAAAAGTAAATGACAGATAATATCCTTGTTTGTAATGCCAGGTTGAATATCACTTATCATATAAGTAAGTCATGCTTTCGGATTGTGTAAGATAGCGCAGGAACACTGGTTCCACAAATTCAACACAGGTTCACACACGCAATGGTTGAACTGCGATCACTTGAACTTGTGTCCAGTGTGGTAGACAGAAGTTTACGCTTGTTTGCGGCCGCAAAATACTGATCAAGAAAATGAAGGCGGTGATAACGTCAACAAAACTATTAGCTACAGAACTGAATAAACATGCAAGTGAGAAATAGCACCGGATACAGTTGTTACGACGGGCCTCAGACAGTGCTGAATATTTGTCTTGATTATAACAATCGACTTCAAGGGAGTTATGAAGTTAAGATTGCGCTTGTTGTTAATACTGTAATAGAACAAAAATGACTTTGTCTCAGATATGCAACAGACCAAGCAGTTATTGAAAGGGTAAATCTGCAGTTTAAAAGTTAGAAACGCTGCAAGAGACATGAAAGTTAGCCAAACACGTATTGTGGCAAATCTACCTACCCGCGCTTAGACAGATTTCATGTGGGCGGCTTGATGTAAAATCCTGAAGCTCAGATTGCTGATCTTTGGTTTCCTTTTGTATGATCGATTACAACCACGCACATCCAAGTACAAGTTAATGATCGTAGATGTTGACAGTAGACACAAGGAAGCTTAGTGGTTCAGGTCCAAAGATTCAGCGAGTGTCGCTGATTCACTTGAACATATTTCCACACATTCACCACTATCATGGCCACCACTTCTCTGAGCCACTGTGCGTTGTTAACAAACCATAAAGTGCGGGTTCGTGTTGGCCATGTTAAAAATATCGTGACCAGGCCTTTGTGGAACGATGTAACTGTACACTTGTGGGACTATTGTATGGACATTAGTACGCCCAGGAACTGTTAATGAATCGTGAATGAAGATCTCGCGAGTAGTTAACACGACTTCCGAATAATGAAACCACACTCACGATTGGATTAAACTGGATGAAAAGGTTCAAAAGTAAAAGACATTGACAGTTGCCTATAAAACGGTCCGTCCGCGTTAGACCCACTGTATATCTATGTACCGTTGAGATATAAAGGGTACAACATCGCGCTGATAGCTCTTATGCTTCATTGATACGTTTACGATCTCAGAACGGGTTTACTTTCCAGGATGGACAACACACTACAGCGAATGGGTGACACCCACCATGTAGTATATTTGTGCGATAGGTATTCTAAGCTGTTGCTCTGGATAAGGAACTACCAACAGTCAACCAGAGCTTCGCTGGATAAAGTTTATACATTAAAAGTACGCCTGCCTTTCGCATTCCTCTTAGCATTCTTATCCCACTATCCCAAGCGAGTTGCTTGAGCTAGTTCACAGTCAGCATGCTGGTATATCATGAAAAGTCATTTAATTGTTTAATTGACAAATTTCTGTAGTATTGTTGTCTCTTTACCAGTATCAGAAAATGTAATCGCTACAATATTGTCTATTATTTCTTGAATTATGTATTATTCGCGTAGTTGGGATTTTCGACGATGAATGGTACTGCATTCATTGCATTGATGAGTCTTTAAAGCTTACTTGATAATACTCGTGAACAGACCTCCATTTTCGGTAAATCTGATTTCGCGACTTTACTCTGTTGTTACATTTAAGGCGCGGTCGAGCGACAGGCTAGAAGGTAACGCGAGCAAGTGTGATTGATATTTTTCATAACGATACGACCTGCCGCATAGTTCATATTTTGCAAGCATACGCATTTATACTGATTGCGTCCCAGTGCCATTGTACATTAGATATGCACACAACAATATTTAGCTGGTTAATATCTCCAATCGTCGCCGTTGTATCTTCTTATATGGATGCAGTTGCATCTGAATCCGGAAAATACAATATTTCTTATATATATTAGAAATATACGGAATCCTTCAAGCGACCAGTCACATGCTGGTGTTAGAATAAAACGAATTTGTAAATCAGGCCTTTCCAAATAAACAGGCGTGTTCTTTCCATGACCATGAAATTAGCTTGCAAGCTTTAATACAATATCTTCAAGCACGATGGCCCCCCAAATGGACTCAGATTACTCATTACTGCACTCGAATAATATAAGATCGTTTCCTTTTAGAGACAACAACATCAAACATGAAATGATGCTTATTTATTTTCGTGATAAGTTTTGCTGCATTGTGTTTTGCAATAGCTTCTGATAGTTGCTCTAACTGCTTGCGATTCTCCACTTGTGCACCTTTGTACAGCATTTCATAGTCGAGGTAGACTGTG
This sequence comes from Sinohyriopsis cumingii, assembly GCA_028554795.2. NCBI lineage: Eukaryota > Metazoa > Mollusca > Bivalvia > Unionida > Unionidae > Sinohyriopsis > Sinohyriopsis cumingii. The sequence continues at coordinate 933,272 of JAPYKE020000133.1, read as the reverse complement.
GATGCCGCTGTTAAATTATATGTTGAAAGCACCTCTCTAATTAATTTGCTTACTACTGTCTTTACTATTCATTTCAATATCTTCATCAGTATTCGCACTTTCTGATGAGGCAGTGACTTTTCACACTTTTTGTCAAAAACTGGGCCTTGTTTACGTCATTGTTCTTCCTATCCATTCTCATTATTTATTAAGACGATCGGAAAATTATAGGGATAATTATAGAACGTCTTGTGAGCCTGTTTAAGAAATCTGTTCAACGCAATTAAACGTTAAAGCGAAATAGTGATTTAATTTAATGTATTCATTGATGTTACATTGGTTGGATAGTGTTATTTCCACGTTGGATAGGCTTTAAAACCCTTTAAAACAGTATACTCATCAATCTGTGAAATTTTTAACACTGTTCTATATTCCGCGATAATTGTTTAATATAAAAGAAAACAGTCATTGCTACCATTTCGGAACAGTTTTTCGTTGAGATTATAAGCTGTTACGGGTAAATTCCTTATAAAACAGATCAAACATATTTAGTCAGTTTTCATTGCAGCGTTTTAAATTTTCAATCACAGATAATCCTCTTGTGTGCAGACGATAAACTTGAAGGTTCCGAGTTTATTTCAAGCTGAACTATTCATTGTTCGTAATTGTAATTTACAGTAACAGTGACAAAAGGCCAGACCTACTATCGTCATACTACAACACGCATACCAAAATGCGCAGGGATAGGAAAGGTTTGGAAAATGTTAATAAAGTCTGTGGCCATATCAACTGTTAGACACTTTGTGATCTAGTGCAGATTTTGGTCGAAAACTTCATTCAACTAAAATTACAAACAACGTGTCTATTTTCATATAAATTGGATTATTTACCTGCGTATAAATGTTTGTTAAAGATCCCAATGAATTAGAAATTGAAAACTATTTAATTTTCTGTAGCATAAATTTGTAGCCATGTGTGCTCTCTCATGTCAAAGAGTCTCTTGCAGTTTATTTAAGAAAATATGCACCAGTATTTGTCATGGAATTTTAATCAAATCTTATGTTTTATTTTTAGGCTCGAATAAACAGTAACACAAGAAACAGTGAAAACAGCAAGCTTTGAAAGATTTAACAAATTATTTATTTAAATGGAAATATACTGTAAAAAATAAAAAAAATGAAAACTTACGGTTTTAAGAATCAAATCCAAACATAATCACGAATAAAATTTGGGAAGTCATAATAATGAAATGTTCTAATGAATGCAAGTTCGATTCCCGACGAAGAATTCAAGATGAAAGGCGATGACTTATGCTGTATCATGTACAGTCTGGTTGTCTACAGTTCCTTGCAGAAACACAATTAAAATAACGCTCCGGCGTTGGAAATCCGAATAAAAGTTGTCAGAAATGTCTTTGTTCAAGAATTTTATATGAGCAGACGTATATTTCCAGGAAAAAAGATATAATCCTTTACAAATAATTCGAATAAATATTAAAATGATTCCAAACTAACACAACAGAAGGAAACTACTTGACATAAAGCGTTTTTAAACCCAGACTGAGCTTATTATTCTAAAACAATGATACAAAACCTGAATACTGCGCAACACAAATGCCCAGATGAGGGTCACGTGATCGTGCTTATATCACTGCTCTCAACGTGGCTCTAACAAAAACCAATTATTTTACTCTAAGAATAAAATTTTGAAAACGTTTTTTACTTCACTAAAAACTACTTTCAAGTCGAGGGTCACGTATCCAATACAGCCTCGATCTCACTTTTATTATTCCCACAATAAAAATGAATAAAGAAGAATTTGTTCACGTGACTAGTACTAATTTTGAAATAAGATCGGGAACTAGATCCCACAATAAAAATAAATAAAATATAGAGGCTGTGGACGTGACTGTTACTAAATTTGAATTAAGGTCGAGAACTTGGTCAGCCTTATGTGTTTACTAAAATGAACATTCAAAGTCAAACGATTTTCTGGAAACAAATCGAGTTCCTAGTAAACGGAACGACATTATTTTGACACATAATGTAACTAAAACATAGATTTTGAAACTTACAAACAATCAAATCACATTTAAATTAAATCAAATATACATAACGAAATGTCGTAGAAAAAACAAACACACTGAATGATCAATACCATTTTCATCTTCTTGAATCAAAACTGCTCCAATCCCACCATCACTTGCATCAACAGACAATTTATATTATTGGTCGTAATTTGAGCTGTAAAAACTAGCGCGCTTTTAACTATGGGTTTTAACTTGTAAAAAACCTACTTACATTTTTCAGTCCAAATGAACTTATTTTTCTAACTTAATAAATTTGTCAGAGGTTCAGCAATTATAGAAAATTCGAACAAAATGTCCAATATTATCCATCCATACCTAAAATCATACCCGTTGCTTTTTATTAACAGGCGCAGTTAATTCAGAGATAGCCTTGACCTTAGCATCGATCGGTTTAACTTGTCCATGCCCCACGATACGTCCTAGAAAAGTTACACTAGCACAGCAGAACTTACTTTTAGATAAATTAATTGTCAAACATGCATTCGTGAGTCTGTCAAAGAATTTCTGAATTCTTGCTAAATGTTCTTTCCAGATGTTGTAGATGATGACATCATCGATGTAAGCATCACAATTGTCTAGACCAGAGGTAATCATATTCATGAGACGTTGAAAAGTACTTGGCGACCCTTTCATCTCGAACGGCATTACTTTATATTGGTAAAGTCCATCTTGAGTCACAAATGCCGAAATTTCCTTTGCTCTTTGCGTTTGAGGAATTCGCCATATTCCTTTCAGAAGGTCAAATTTGTTTATATTCTTGGCATTCCCGAACTTATCAATACATTCATTGATTTTTGCTAATGGAAATTAATCTGTTTTTGTCACACTGTCCACCTTCAAGTTATCAGTGCCCATACGGAAAGTTTTATCTGGATTAGGAACAAATATGCATGGTGAACTCCAATCACTTTTACTAGGCTCTATAAAATCATTCTCGAGCAAATACTGAATTTCTTTTTTCAAGTGTTCCTGTTTGAGAGGGTTCATCCAGTACAGGTGTTGTTTCACAGTTTTGGAATTTACAATTTCAACGTCATGAAACTTTTTGCTTGTTTTTAAAGGAACATCTTGACATAAGTGCTCATATTTACATAATAACTGTTTGAGTTCATTTCTTTCTTGCATTTGAAAATCTGAAAGTTTCTAGTCCAGATAATTCATAATTTTTGAATGCCAAAGATTTGTCACTCCAATTTCAGTAGCATCAGATGATATTACTAGGTACAACTAAATTAACTGCATGTTTAACCTGGCTATCTCTTTCAATATACTCTATCAGTATGCTTATGTGACAGAGTTGTTTTTGTTTTCGCCTCCCATGAGTATTTATGATGCAATTCAAATCATTTACTTTTCTGTTAACTGTGTAGAGGCCAAAATAATTGGCCTGAAGAAGATTTTCTGGTATGGTCAAGAGATCCAGGCTCAAAACTCCTTTCCTTCTAGTTTTTTTTATATATCTTGACTTCATTTGCGATTGAGTAGAGTGGAGATTCGCTCTTGCATCCTCACAAGCCTTTGCCAACTTATACTTGAAATTGGAAACATAATCAAGAAGATTGATTTCAGTATCTTCATTACAAAGAAGTTTCATTTTCAATAACTTCAATGGTCCACGCACAGTGTGTCCAAAAACCAGTTTAAAGGAATGAAGCCTACAGATTCTTGAACTGATTCCCTAACAGCAAATAATAGTAAATGAATGCTTTCATCCTAATCTTCATCTGTATCAAAACAATATGAGCTAATCATATTTTTTAAAGTCTGATGAAATCTTTCTAATGCCCCTTGGCTCTCAGGGCATAATATATGAATTGTTGGATACCTAATACGTGCATGATGGAAAATTTCAGACATGAAATATGAGTCTTGATCAAACTGGACAGCTTTAGGAAGGCCACATTGAGTAAAACAGTTTATTAAGGCCTTTACTATTGTTTTAGATTTAATATTCCTTAAAGATATTGCCTCTGGAAACCTTATTGACGCATACATAATGGTCAACAAGTATTGGTCACCAGACTTGGTCTTACGTAAAGAACCATCACAATATATCATAATGCTACTAAAGCAGCAATAGGTCATAGAAGAGCCTTTTGTATTTGCTGATTGGTTTTTCTTACCATTGGAAACGTATGGCAATATCTACAGTATTTATCAACATGACTTTTGATTTTTGACCCATAGAAGTGAGTCAAGGTCTTGTTCTAAGTCTTATTAATCCTTAAATGAACAGCCAAAAGAATTTCATTTGCCAGAATAAGTATTTTCTGTCTCTAAGGTTTTCGAACTACAATTTTGATAGTTCACTGACCATTCGTCACCAGCAGGTATCTCAGGAGATCTCCATTTTCTCATAAGAATTCCATTTTCAATTAAATAACAGACAGTACCTTCAGTGGTTTCAGTTTCACTAATGGCCCTTTGAAACAAACAGGAGATCTCAAAACCTTTTTCCTGTTGAACGACAAGTGAGTGTCGCTTGTCACCCTGATTATAATAAACAAAAATGTTAGTTAGAAAAGGATCACTGTGATCAATACATTATGATTGATCCAAACAAGGAGTGAAATGACCTCATAAAAATCCTGACCAATACATGTGTCAGCTAAAGGAATACTTTCCTTGTCAAAATCATTCTCAAGAGCTTTCTTTTGCAATAGCTCTGGTAACTGCACAAGCTGGGAATAAATCAGGGAATTCTTTTCGATTGGATCGTCTTTCTGATCCAAACAAGGCTTGCCAGTTACAAGTAGATTAACTACAACCTTGTCTAGAGCTAGGTCGTTGCCTTGTAAAACATGAATACCCTCAACGGGTAAAACAGACACTGTGTCGACTGTCACGGGTCCTGAGACTAAGTCTGATGACAAATGTACACAATGGAGACGAAAATTGACAAAGCCGCACTCTACTCTCTGAATAAGGACATTCTCATTAGAAGACGACTTTCTTAGAAAAAGGAAAAGTACCTGACAATTAAAGACTCTGACATGCTCCTGTGTCCTTTAAATTTTTTAATAGGGATAGAATTGGCCGAATCACCAAGAGTGATATAGAACTCTACGATATGAATGGTTCATACTTTTCCATAATAAAATCAGACTGGGGTTTATTAGATCTGACAAATGTGTTGCTTTCAATACATGACCGTGACATTGACCACGTAGAAATAAGAGCATTTGGAATAGTTCTGTCTTGATTCTGATGCCTATGTTTCAATTTTAACAATCAGAAATAACGTGTCCTGTTTTCTTGCAAAAGGGACGCATAGGATGCGGCAAGTATCTTGAATCAGGCTTATCAGAAACTTAATTTTTAGAAGTTGTGCCAGTCTGAGTTGCAGAAGGGCTTTTATTAGGCTGAAATACGTTTCTGCCGGAAGACTGTTAAGTAGAAGTCTTATTTACAAAAGGAACTTTATGAGTTAAACAATACGCATCAGCAGCTCAAGCAGAATTTTCCAATGCTTAGAACTAATGCTCGTCAAGATAAGTCTTAATGTCACTATGAACACAGTTTTAAAATCTTCAAGTAATGCAAGTTGTTTGAGACTTTCATAATCTCGTTCAACTTTCTTGGCTAAGCACCATCTATCAAATAACTGTTCTTTTTCTCTCTTAAATTAGACATGAGTTTGTCCAGCTTCTTTACTATATTTTCTGAATTTCATCCGATACCCTGCAGGGACTATTTCATAACCTCTTAGGATGCATTCCTGTACTGTATCATATTCACCACTTTGTTGAACTGAAGGTGATCGGTAAATATCACTCGATTTACCAATCAGTATACATTGTAATAATTGATTCCAATGCCTCCTTGGCTATTTCGAATTATCAGCAAATTTTTTTAAAATCAGGAAAGTATTTATCTACATATTTTTCTCTAAAAGGGGGCACAAACCTAATATTCTTTCAACATCGAAACTTAAATTTGTATTTGCCAGCTCCATTTCTTTTATTCTAAATTGATATTCCATCTCTTTCTCTCGTTGTTCCTTTTACAGCTGTTCTTTCTCCTTCTCCAACTGTAAATGCATTTGCTCTTTCTGCAACTATATTTTTTCTTTTTGTATCTGCATTTTCTTTCTTTCCCTCTTTAATCTGATCGTAAATGCATTCCCTCCTTCTCTTTTTCCAATTTCATTTGTTCTTTTTTTTCCAATTGCAACTGCATTTGCATTTGTTTGTTGTTTTTTTTTTCTTTATCTTTTTGAAGTTACTGCTTCCTCAACTCAATTTCCATCTTGTATTTTAATTCTAATTCCTTTACTTTCATGTCAGAGACTGAATCAGATATACTGATCGAAACTAAAGCACTTTTATCCAAAACATTCGTTTAGACCATGTACTAGACCAAACTATTTTTTATTTCTTGCTTCGTTAACAAAGCCTTTACTTCCGAACGATGGTATTTTCTGGCAATTTGAATCAATTAATCTATTTGGAAAACATTCAATTGCTTCTGGATATGACTTGAAAGAAATAATTCCACTTTTGATGACATTTTAGAAAAGGTTTACCGATTTCACTAAAGCTTTAAAAAACTAGGGGAATTCAAATTTATAAAAACAACATTTTCCGAAATATTTTTGCAAATATTCAAACTTATCCGAGGACGAGCGCTAAATTTCTCATGTTACTTGCTTAGGCTCGAATAAACGGTAACACAAAAAAGAGTGAAACAACGAGCTTTGAAAAATTTAACAAAATTTTAGTTTCCATGGAAAAATACTGTAAAAATGAAAAATAAAACTTACCGTCTTGAAAATCAAATCCAAATATAATCCAAAAATAATCCACGAATAAAGTTTTATCAGTCCTAATAATGGAATGTTCTAATGAATCCAAGTTCGATTCCCGACGAAGAATCCAAGATGAAAGGCGATGACGTATGCTGTATCCTGTACAGTGCTGCTGTCTACAGTTGCTTGTAGAAACACAAGAAATAACACTCCGGTGTTTGAAATCCGAATACAATTTTTAAGAAATTTCTTTGTTCAAGAATTCTGTATGAGCACACATATATTTTTAGGAAAAAAAGAATTAATCCTTTCGAATCGAAATAATTCCAATAAATATTAAAATGACTCCAGACTAACACTTTAGAAGGAAACAACTTGACATCAGGTGTTTCAAACCCAGATTGAGATTATTTCTCTAGAGCAATGGTACAAACCCTGAATACTACGCAAAACAGATGCCCAGATGAGGGTCATGTGATCATGTTTACAATGTACTCTAAACGTGGCTCTGACAAAAGCCAATTAGTGCACTCCAAGAATAAAAATGTAAAGTTGTTTACTTCACTAAAATCAATTTACAACTCGTGGGTCACGTATCCAGTATAAGCTCGATCTCAACCTTATTATTTCCATGATAAAAATAAATTAAAAAAAGAACTTGTTCACGTGACTCTTACTAATTTTGAATTAAGGTCCGTAACTAGGTCACCTTTAGGTGTTTACTAATGAACAGTCAAGATCAAACTATTTTTTTGAAAATTATCGAGTTCCTAGTAAACAAAACTACATTATTTTCACATATAATAAAATTAAAAATACAAAGATTTTAAAACTTGCAAACAATTAAATCAGATATAAAATAAATCAAATATACATAACACAAACAAATTGCAGACTGATTTAGCACCCAATGCCAAAAAACCTCTCAGATTTAACAATTTCGTGTACATAAACTTTTCGATATAACTTAATCATTGTCTTTTAGAGAAAGTTAAACATAATCAGATTAGGACCTAGAGTAGAATGATTTATGTCTCGATTAAATATCAAAGAAACGATCTTTTCTAAACTAAATATCGAATAAATACAAATGTGGGAAGACAATAGAGCAATGAGCGGGGATTTACAGTTCATAATCATGATTAGCCTCTGCACTCACGGCTTGCAACACGTAAATATGTATTGCCCTAAAAGATGTACCAATGGCTTATATATGAATTTGTTTGGATGTCACGTATCTAAGACAGTTCGGTCTGTGACAGAGGATGATCATAATTTTGTATGGAAATGTAACCACGAAAACAAAGCATATATAAATCATCCGAAAGCTATTTTGATAATGGAAAAATACTTTCATTAGATTTCGTTGAGGATTTCAAACTTCCAAACAAATTGTTTTATCTGATCTCCACCGGAAGCAATTAGTAATAGAATCTTATTAATTTAAACTTTCTAACACGGAACTCGTGCCAAACTTGATCTGAGCAAACTATTTACACGCGCATGATGTTACGCCTTTGAAGATATAACAGTTTTGTTTTAATTTGATCTGCTACCTGGTAGCATAATATGCGAGAGATCCGTCTCGTGCATATATATACAGCTGGAGGGTAATGGTAACTATGAATAACATTGTGACAGTGCTGCTGAATTATACATATTAAAGCTAATCTAGACTGGTCTCAATATTTCTTGTTGGAGCAGTACAATATGCACAATCATACACTACAATGCGTATGATTATTGCTTCCACAAAAACTGTTGCTTTTTTATAAGAATAGTGTTTTTTTATATACATACTGATCAACAACAGCATGTTATCTACCAGCTGGCTATCTTTGTAAAACACCTAAGCAGGCGTTATCTTGGAGAGGTTGCCTTAACAATAAACGCCGACGGATGATCTTATGTTTTTCAACGTTCCATACCACATAATTATTAAACTAAGATGCGCCACTACTATGAGTTTGATGACGAGCAGACTGAGCGGAGATTGATGGGCACGAGAGCAAGTCAACTCAGTGCGGTTTATATAAAGAATAAAAGTGCCTGATAAAAGCAATGGAAAATAAACTGTGTTTTAAGCTGCCATCAAAATCTTCTTCTAATTGTATTTATAGAAACAAACTTAATTTAGTCACGGACGTTTTGAGACTTTGATTACAAAAATGATCTCTGTCTATTTTCCCTCAGCTGGGTATGGACGAAGAACAGTGTTTAAAAGCGAGCTCTGTCTAATGTCCCTCAGGTGGGTATGGGCGAAGAACAGTGTTTAAAAGCGAGCTCTGTCTATTCTCCCTCATATGGGTATGGACGAAGAACAGTGTTTAAAAGCGAAGTGAAACCATTGAAACTTATCTAAAGAGTTGATCTGAAAATAAAACAAGGAATCGTCTTCAGTCAAGACAGAATGAAAACTATAAAATTAGCTCTTCACGTACTGCTTAATTTTTCATTCTTAATTACTTGTATGACCATTATAATGAGTATATAAGAAGACAGAGTCTAAGGGAAGGATACAGAGTATCAGAGTGACATTAGGCCCATTGACTTCAATAGATACCGCATCTGAACATAGAACACAATTAATTTTACTATTTGTTCTCTGTATTTGTTTCTCTCACTTTTCTTCTGTCAACACCAAAATGAGAGAGGAAAACATGTTCTAAAAGTAGACTAGAACTACATTCAGGGTACTGAACTGGAAGTACTAATTGAAACCCGATTCCTGACAGGGTTAGACAATTTCACCTCAATAAACAAAACTTTTATCCATGATCAAATCGATGTCTCTTAAATACTGCTGCAATACGACAGTTACAGGCTTTTAGCTGACACCACTGTAACACAAGCACAAGCCAATTCCAAATGGCCGAATGTCAAAAATGCACAAAACTTAAAGTTTAATTATGATTTTGTTCATCAAGATAAACTCTTCAAATAAGCTGTAATTAGTTTTTAGTCCCAACACCAATCTCGAAAGTACTAGATATTAAACTTGACTGTTCGAGTCTCCAAAAGATTCAGTTTTAATAAATGATACATATTTGTATCTGAAAATTCAAATTTAACTTAAATTTTAATGAAAATTACAAACCTGAAGTTGACAAATTTGTTCTTTGGCAAAGTCTTTCCTTTACTTTATCATGGACATCAATGGTTTCACTTATCAGGTGTGAGGCAATTAAACCAGAGTCTGTCAATCAAAGGTAACACCTGAAATCTGGTAGCATCTAAATACACTGGCTAGGGGTACTAACCAAGTACATGACATCCTTTCCACACATGAAGGGAAGTCCTCCCCAGATGTTAGGCTTTCAGTAGTATTGAAGAGTTGGTGTGGTTATCTGAAACAAAGTTAGCATTCATTTTCCTAGTTATATGAGTGAGAGAGAGCGTGAGGATACTTCTTATAGTTTACATGCAGTTCTTGTAACTGAAACCATGAACTGGTACCAGAAGAGGACGACAACATTTTTAAAACCTGGATATATTCCACATAACAAAGGATATATATATATATATATATATATATATATATATATATATATATATATATATATATATATATATATATATATATATATATATATATATATCTGACTGATGATACTCTACCATGCTCCAGTGCTTCATCTGTTCCAGTGACCAGAAGAATGGATACAGACAAGTTCTCTCTCATATCAGTGACAACGCCGACAAATGGGGTCTCCAGTCAGTTGAGGCACCAGATTGTACTGGCACAAAAAATTATATAACCATCATTCAAAGCAAAACTGGACCTGAAAGAAACAGACTTGAATGTACACGATTGGACATGTATGATCTGTATGAAAAAACAGGAGACTGTTAAAAATGCCGGCATTATTCAAAGGTCTGTGGGGGAGGAAGCACTAACAGCTGGTGGATGCGATCAGCATACCTGGGCCCTCACCAAGTGACTCATCTTAACATGACAGGAAATGATAAGAATATCCTGCTAGAAGTTCTGAAAATGAAACTCTCCTGTGATGTTGTAGAAAGAATGCGACTGAACACGAACACACAGAAATGTGAGGCTCTAAAGAGGTCAATCAGTACTTCATTACCTAAAATTGTGAACTATTCCAGAAACTTTGAGGCAAGAGTGCATTCAACAATACACATCCTCTTTAGCAGCCTGAGATCATCACTGAAAACAACATTTACACACATGGGAGGTAAACATTCAACAAGGACTCTGAGATCACTGGAGACAATGGATAAAGACTGCACTTACCATCATTTGTATCAGAAATATCCACAAACCAGGCAACGTATTCTAGCAAGACGAGGCAGTATGATACAAACCCATCTGCGGTACTGAACTCAGCAGGACTATAGGAAGTCTGACTACAACAAATAACTGCTAGACACAAAGGGCGATCACTCCTTTGCACAGGTTTAGCAGGATCCAATGGACACTGCTGATAGAAAATATTATTTTAATTCCAGGTGCAAACTGACAGCGCTCAAAGACACCGTGAGGAACACATGGTACAGAAGAGAAAATTGTAGTGGGGAAATCCATAGGTACCAGAACGCATGTTATGTGCAGTTGTGTTACTCCCTACCACCTGATGAGCCCTATTAAGTGGTCGAAACAGTTTTCTCTGAATATGAAGACACAAAGAAAGAAACTGAAAAGCAAAATAAATAAAGCTTAAACAATTCTAACATAAAATAACATGATATGACTTACAAGCTGAATGAATGAATGAATGAATGAATGAATGAATGAATGAATGAATGAATGAATGAAAGGAAGGAAGGAAGGAAGAAATGTATTTAAGACAGCACTGTCATACCAGCACTGTATTCTAAAATGAAGACCCCATTCTTTTCCCCTTCTTACTCAACACATCCATCAATCCATCCATCAATCCATCCATCCATCCTTCCTTCCATGCCAGACATAATTCGATATAGATGTGTGTGGGTGTATATGATATATCATGATACCTGTATTATTTCATATTACAATTTTAACTTTATCGTGCAGTCTGGGAAGTCACCATGGCCAATGCAATGACCATAACTTTTGCAGTACTGCCTATTATCGTTAACGGGATGAAGTTCTAGAATCGGGTGATCCACATTCACACACAAACTATTGTGGCATAAATGGGGTGAATCGAGTTCCTTTGCAATAGTCAGACTTCCCTGGACATGTTCTTTCTTCCATGAGTTTGTCTCAGGATGACAATATGCCATATAATCTGTCCATATCCTACAATCACTATTATGTGCTAGCACAAAATTTAAAAATCTTTTCGCTGACAAACTTTGAAAAAAACCTCCATTGCAAATTGCATATGGTGTAGGAATACATTGCTGCTAATAATAATGCGTGTCTTCTTCAACAGATAGCATTTCTTTGAATTTATGGGGGAAAATTCATTTTTGTATTGAATTTTTGAAAATTAAAGTGTCAAGCACCAAACGAAAGCTTGCAATTTTCGCCTGTCAAATTCTTGTACGGTAAAAACATTTAATTGTCCTAATCGGAGTCTGCAGGAGCAATCGCCAAGTGATGTTGCGGACGCGGAAGTACAATTAAACCACAAATACGGTGTTGACCTGGCCGAAGGATTCGATAGTGAGCATAAGATGGTCTGGGACTAGTTTCTGAAGTCGTGCAGCATAATTGCCAAGGAGTACAACCAAAATCGTAAATATGACGTAGGTGATTGAGTGTTGGTGTTATGAACAAGCTATTAGTCCAATGAAAAGGGCCTCACTAGTGCAAAACTGACATAGTGGCTAGAATGAAAATATCGCAAATATGTGAAACGATCCTTAGAGACATTTGAGGAAACGATAGAAAAAGACGACATTGAACGTTTTATGTACTACAGTCATCGAAGACGAGTCGTGAAGCGAAATAAAAGGATGGGAAAAGGATGAGTATATAGTGTCAACGTTTGTCCAGTATTACATCACGGAGACTTTAAAAGGTGCATATATGCATCTACATATATATTAGGTAATTTTGGGTTATTAAAATATGAAACATAAGAGTCAATTGGAATAAAAGGCTATCCAATACCCGTTAATGCAATATGAAAAATAGTATGCAAGGGGTTGCTTGAAACATCATACTCCCCGTGCCCAAACTCGTAGTGGTGGTCAGAAAAAGATGGAATAAACGTTTTTTAAATAGATTATCATCAACTTGATAAAACTAGCGTGCTGGATGCGGATTGATGTGGCACGATGTCAAATATTGAGGGCTTGTTTGCATAATTGGCAGGACACCAATACATTTCGAAATTAGATCTTGCTCAAAATTATTGGCATGAGCACATGCCCGATAATACACTCACGTTAAAGACATTCGCTACACCTATAGGTCCATATCAGCTTAAATTCACTCATTTAGGTATGGGCAATACAGGCGCATCGTGCGTTCGTCGAATGAGCAAACCGTTAAACAACATAGTGTCTTTGGCGATAGGTTTGTGTACGTGCATACTGAGGAAAAGAATATTACGGTCTTAATAAATTTGTTCAACAAACTCAGCTATTCTCGTTTCAGGTGTAATATAACACTCAGAATGCTAAAGCCATGTAATAAGTGAGTCAGGACAGTTAACCCACATCCTGGCAAAATTGAAGCGATCTGAGACGCCGTTAGAACGGCGACTAAGAAACATATTCAATTATTTCTTTGGTTTGTCGGATTTTCCATTGACAGACTTGAATAAAAAGGAGCGAACCAAGAATGTTTTGAGGATATATGTCGAGGAAGAGCTTTTAACGTTCTTAAGTGATAGCTGATAAGTGCACCACTCCTAAAGTTACCTGAACTAACTAAATCGCTCGGGATTAGGAGGAGCTTTGCTCCAAGAGCAAGAGTGGGTAAACTTACTTTCTTTAATGCAGTTAGGAAAGTTCTATCTCTGGAGCGAAACTGGTTCGAAGGGCGTTACCGATTTACTCAGTGTGGTGGGTCGACGGGTGTGTGGGATAAAGGAGTTCTCGAGGGAAACATGGGCAGGCTGGGACAAGCGGACCACCAAATGTCGTTGCTTCAAGCTGTGGATCGGAAATATCTTGTAATCGTAGAGCAGATGCCTTAATACCACCTCTTCTCTGTTTTGAACATAACATTGAATCTCAATACACGTGAAAAATCAATAACATGCCTTATGACTATATGTTTTAAAATCAGTCACACACCCTATATCCTTGTTGATGAACGCCATATTGTTCATAATTATTCATAAATTTCATACGTTATTCATATATTCTAATACATTCATGTAGGAGTCATATTTGTTCAACTTCCATGTTTTAATTGTATCCAATTAGAAACAATATCATTGTCTTACATCCATTCTCGGATTTTGTTTGTGGGATAAGAGTGCCAGAATCATTGATTGTTTATTAGCATTATAAAGTAATACCCCTTCCCATAATTGTATTAAGCGCTTTCGATAGATCCAACCCACTGGGTTTCATCCTCTTACAGTTACTGAATATATGTATCTTGCTGGTTAGGACATAAACGTGACACCCTTTGTTTCCGAAATGGTAGATCAAACTTTAATGCTAAGTTTCTCTGTCTTTCCTTTTATAGATGTGGTGTGTATATAAAGTAAAGTTTGTTTTGGTTTAAAATTTGAGCTAGGGTTGATCTAGGTTCTGTTTATCAAATTATAGAAGTTTGTTATCCCTTAGAAATACTCGGGCTAGAACAGTACTCACTTCCCTTTGCATTGTGTAATGGGCCTAGTTTCCTTTTATTCCTGCCTTTGCCTATTGAACTTGGGTTTGTACATCACTCTCTCCCCACATATAATGAGAAAGCCTATTTCCTTGTTCATCCCGATGTTCCTTTTATAATTGGTTTTTAGTGACTTTTGGCATAACCGCTGATTGGTCCATGTGTGGTGCTATTTTTCATGCTACTGTTGTATTTGAGACCTTGTTTTTGTAAGAATTGGCAATATTATGGTCATGTCATTCAGTTTGCGTCTACCTAAGGATTATCATACAATAATTTCGAATGTAGGTAAAGTCGTAAGATATATATCATAAATAATATAGTCATGTGTCTAAGAGTGAGTATTATTGTATATGCCGGCCTGTCTGTTTTTCTATGGATGACATCATGCGCGCCGTGGTGAGCATAATACTGACATCAAATTGATTGAGGATATCAGTGACGTATGGGATTGAAATATTTGTTTGCCCGGGCGTGATTGAAAACATCAATGTTTGAAGAGGGAGTGTGGTCTAAGGTAGGTGATTGAATGTCTGGTTAGCTCGGACGTGAAATAAACACCACTGTTGGATCTTTGAATTGTTTGTTCATATCACTGGTGATTATTTGGTTCTGATTCTAGTGGCATGATTAAAAGGTTTCTTTGGCGGACGTGATTGAAAATATATGGTGTTTTACGGGAATTTCAGAATTTCCCAGTCATTCTGTTGCAGACCTTCACGCGGGATGCGTCTCCACATAAGCGAGCACAGCACTGTAACTCACTTGCGTCCTTAAAGAGGTTTACCCCTGCATTGTAACCAGAATCCTAATTGGGTTGTCGAGTTCCATGGTATATATGGGGCACGTGAGTCCCATTTTATGTATCGATCACCTATTTGTGGTCGCCTGCCGGATGTGGGGTTTTATCAGCTTGGCGAGAGTGATGTGAGCCTTTAAACTCTAAGTGAGATTGTCGAGTCCATCATTTGTCTCTGTCATAGAGCTTTTCAGTTGGGTGTCCATGTTGTTTGTATGGGATCTATGCTGCCCAGGTCCAGCGCCCGGTACTTGATCCCACAACAATACAGTCGGGCGGTTGTACGTATTAATCAGATGTTCTTTAGAGAGTTGGAAGGGTCTGAATTCGTGGTTTTGAGGGATTTTGTTAGGGTTTTATCTTTGTTTGTTTGGTTGGTTGGTTGGTTGGTTGGCTAATTGGTTGGTTGGTTGGGTATTTTTTGCCGACATTCTGGTTTTCGCAGGATCTATTGGAATGCAGATGGAGTTCGCCTTAATCAGAAGGGAAGACGGTGGTTGTTTTCTGTCAGTCGGTATGCTGTTATCCAGAGTGGTGAGTATTTAGAAAAGAAGAAGAGATAGCACAAGTTTGTCATTTAATTGTTCGCGTTTCATGGAATAACATAATTTTTTATATTTTGGGGAGGGTCGGTATTCAGAATTGCCAAATGCATGAGCGAGGTATGACTTGAGGCTCCTGCTAAAATCACTCCCGCTAGGGAGTTAACCATCACATCTCGAGTCCCTTTTTTAAGGTTGTTTCGGTTCTTACACTGGAGAAATATTTAGGCTGTAGGAGTCACATAGCCTTTTCCAATGATAATATCTTATGACCGTAGTTTGCAATTTAAAAATGAATCTTGTATCAAGTACGTTGATTCATTCATAAAGTCGTACTACAAGAACGAGTAAACAGCCTGTGATCTGACAAGGAAATGAATTATATTGAAAGGCCAAGATGACATAGTTTCCTGATTAGTCTGTGCAATTGAAAAAGAACCTGTACGGAATTACTGTGAATTCATTCAAGGATATTTGAATATTTATGTTCTAGAGTTACAGTGAATTCATTTAGGGGCATTTGGATTTCTATGAGATGCATTGAATTCGTTTAAAGCCTTATTTTGATGATATTAGCATGATTCCTTCAGTACTTATGGCGATAAAATATATTAGTGATATCATTCGAAATACCTTTGGAACTCATTCGGATTACTTTATAGATCTATTTAGGACTTAAGGATTTCATTCATCGCACTGTAAGTTATTTTACGTTTCAGTTTGTAATTTACGGAAATAAATTATGTTTTTTAATTGAGAATACCTGCAGAACTGTGCATGGATGTTTCTAGAGGAATTACACCTTATAACTTTATTATGTTTCAACTAGTTTATTTCAGCTTGTTACTGATACTGGAAAATATTTGAATTAACTTTGAAATTGATGAGCCATATATATATATATATATATATATATATATATATATATATATAGAGAGAGAGAGAGAGAGAGAGAGAGAGAGAGAGAGAGAGAGAGAGATACTTGTTCATGTGTTTTTGTCAGACAATACGCAAAGGTATGCTTGATAACTATTATTACATGTCGGCATTGATTGATACAAACTGTTTTCCTGTTTTTTGCAATGTGTTTTGAATAGTGAAGCGGCTTCATTAAACACGTTTTCTTCTGCAGAAGAGGTCGTTATAAAGGAGCGGTACTTCCCATATTAGATTGTCGTTTGTCTTCGTGCTAAAACTCCAATCATTATATTTTCGTCACGTTTAAACTTAAGAGAAATCGACAGTTCTGACCGATTCTGGAATCAAGAACATTTCCTGGCCCTTGGCTATACCAATTTATTGCCAAATCCTGTTATGTGATCTATGACTTTCGGAAGATTTTCATTTCCAACAAACTAAATGAGAGCTACCTCATATCACCCGATACATATACAATGCCTTTTTAACCCTAAGCAGCAATGCTGAAACGATACAGAACCGAAAGAAAGGTGCAGAGATAATCTTAACTGAATTCTTTCATGGCCATCAGAGCACGAACTAAATACACTTTTGTGGATATATTGCAATAATTCACGTTCGCCCGTCAGTCCGCCAGTGCTTCCATCTGTCGGCCTGTTACTATGTTGCCTTTAACTGAACCGAATCTAAACTGACTGAGGACGATTGATAATATTTGGTATGATGTTTCAACGACTGACTAAATGACAACGACGGTTTCACATTCTGGATCCAAAATTCAGAGAAATATATTGTGGAGATCAAAGGTCAGAAAGTCTTTGCCGATAGAAACTAATCCTTGTAATCTGTATTCCAACTACCTCAGCTGAGGAATTGTGATCGTATGTTTGTTGCGGTGTTACAAAAGGATGAGTAGCTAACGGCCTTTTTCGAATCCTGGATTTAACTTTCAACTTTTGGGAGGTGGGTTTCTACGGGCGGCAGAAAGGACCATGTGTTTACCATAGCGAACCGGGAGATTTTTAACTTAATTTTCTAGATTTCATTATAAGTAACTAAACGTTTCCGGCAGGTATAAAAAGAATAAAGCACAAGAGCAGAATCTGAAGAGGAAAAAAAAACGAATCCTATCAACATGGTTATTTTCCTCGAATTCGTGTTAAAACAAAAAAAAACAAAAAAAAAAACAAAACATTTTAATGAAAGTTTTATCTGATATATAAACAGAAAACGCTATTCAATGTGTGCTATTATCTATCAAATATGTGATATCATGTGATAGTATCTGTCAAACCTGTGTTATTGTCCGTCAAATATTCCATCTTGCTCCTATAAGTTATATAGAGTGTTATACCAAACATTTTCCCACATATTTGACAAATTTATTACATGACTACTGTATTTTTAAGTTAAGGTTCCCAACATATCACAACTAACAACACATTATGATATCATGGCGTCATGCAAACGACATGCGTAAGGACCGAGTAATCGGAATATATTTCCAATTCATTTTTCTACATTATTTTGCGGTTTGGTCAAACAAAATCAATACTTTTCGTCAAGAGATGAATAAAACTTTATATTGGTGTTCATTTCAAAAAAGTATTTATCATACTCGTGGAATATTTTAAATAATGCTACATTGAATTCATTTAAATAGCACACTATGGCAAACATTGTTTTTTCATCGAATTCATTTGTTTTATTTGTAATTTAAATTGAACAGTGGTGGATTTTGATATCCAACTCGTATGTTCTTGCCGACAATCCTTTCCTTTGAAATGTAACGCAGAGGTCAGTGTTTCAAACGGTTTGATAATGTATTTGTTTCTTCAAGTGAGTAATATATTACACAATGGAGTGGACAATTTCCTTAGTTGTGCTACTTTTTTATTGTATGACTTGATAGAAGCGAGACAAATCATGAAAAAGGACAAACAATTGGGGTGGGGTTGTTTTTGTTTGTTTTTCCATCGAGTGATGTAGCTGATATTTCGTCTAATACTGCATATGGGCCAGTGACTCTCTTATTGCAAAATATTAGAAAACTCTGGAGTAGACGCGAGTTAGTACAGCTGATTTGTTTGCCATAACAGGACAAAACAAGCTCGATGAAAGATAAATCTACAATCAACCTACACTAACTTAAACACTGGTCAATGTACAGTGTCAAATTTCAACGTCTGTTTAATCTAAGGCTATACAACACTTCTTTTCCTTCTTTCATAGCGTGTCACGTCCGCTGTATTTGGTAGTATAATACAGCTATACTAGAAACAACACGTCCATAGAAAATGAAAACAAATCCTGGTAATTACGTTAAGAAACTGAAAGACCTGACTGTCCAGATAAGGGATATAACAATTTAGAAGCCAATATCTAACGTAGTGTCAATCATTGTATAGTTATTGCTAAGCACGCATTCAGGCTTTTATATTAAGCTCCTTTTAAAGTAAAATAAATAATTAATTACGCCAATGGCATATTGTTTTCCTCTGCAAGTCGAAACCAATTGACCCACTTCCAGTTCCTGTTATTCATAACAATATTGTAAGGGACCTGGAAATTATAAAACAGACTTAACAAGAATAAGTTATGGAATGGACCAATGCCGTGTACAAGACATATTTGGAATGATTAATGTGATGTATATTCTTAACATACGTGTACATCATGTAAGAAACATATTTCTCCTTGATAAAACATAAAGTTACTTCCCTTGAACTGCCAGGGCCATAGAACTACGATTGCATGGTATCCGTGATATATAAGGATCTTTACCTTAACAAACTATGTTGTAGTCAGAACAAATCTCTTTTCACCTTATACATACAATCTTGTTTACCCGAGCCAGAAATATAACTTTTACATATACAGAATAATAATATCTCATTACACCATACCAGCAAAACCAAATGAAAAGTATTTTTTCCGAGATAAGGAAAAATCAAGCATTTCGTTTCAGTTTCAGTTTCAAAAAATTTGCGAAATAAAGAAACTGAATGATTCGTCAAGCGTAGACTTAGTAGTTTCATAACGTGTAGTAATTTATCAGTACACACAGCACTGATATTTTCATCTCTTTTTCTTAACGAGATTTTTGTTCACCATTAAAATTTTAATTCGAATTCTCTATTCAAATAATTCGTATACAGTGCATGAAATAACTTTTCTGTTGAATAAATTAATTAGTTGCCCTAATGTTTAAGATATGTTAAATTTTTTAGACATTTTCATTTCCTTTCTTTACCCGTTCTTAGTCCATAAGTACTTCAACTTGTGAAGCATAGAGTAAATGCTCCAAAAGTAAATCACATTTAAAAAAATATACTCGTAATGTGAAAGAATTTGCTTTTATTAAGTAGTATCTATATCCTATTTTCTTATAGAAATCTTGTGATTTGTGAATAAAACAGACATGGATAAAATCTAAGGAAACAGTGAATAACAGATGGCGACATAACGGTGTTCAATAGAAATGAATTTCTCATTTATTTCCAAAAACTAATCTAGATACAAAATTAAATGTATTTATATCTCGAGTTAGGAAGGTTTTAGCATTCAAGAATCAGCTGCCAAAACGATGCATTTAAAAATGCTCAAAAGCAAATGTATTATTGGAAAAATTATCTTATGATGTACTACAGCGTCTGCGCATGATATAATATGCCGTTGATTCCGCAAATAATCTGAAGTGATCAATAGTCCTATTGGACTTGTATTTTATTAGCGAATTGAAGCGAAGCCAATAGTAATGTTCAGTCAAATTATATTTATTGCATGCTTATCTGTCTGACATCGTGCTCTTGTAACCAGTCTAGAATGGTAGAAATGGAGAATTGTGGATAAGATTAATTTATTCTCTACAGTTGTAAATAATTTAGAGGCGTATGCAAATATCAGAGACCTAATGATTTTACCTTGAGTCTTGATATTAACATCAACTGAAGACTTGATAATGACATTTACTGTAGACTTGATAATGACATTTACTGTAGACTTGATAATGACATTTACTGTAGATTTGATAATGACATTTACTGTAGATTTGATAATGACATTTATTGGAGACTTGATAAAGATATTTACTGGAGACTTGATAATGACATTTACTGTAGACTTGATAATGAGGTCATTAACTGGAGACATGATAATGGGTTAACTGTACACAAAATAATGACATCATACGTAGACTTGATAATGACATCAACTGTAGACTTGATAATGATATTTATTAGAGACTTGATAATGACATTTACTGTAGATTTGATAATGACCTTTAATGGAGACTTGATAATTACATGTTCTGGAGACTTGATAATGGCATTTACTGGAGATTTGATTATGAGGTCATTAACTGGAGACTTGATGGTGAGTTAACTGTACACAAAATAATGGCATCAGATGTAGGCTTGATAATGACCTTTAATGGAGACTTGATAATGACATTTACTGGAGACTTGATAATGACATTTACTGGAGACTTGATAATGACATTTGCTGGAGACCTGATAATGAGGTAATTAACTGGAAACTTGAAAATTGGTTAACTGTACACATAATTATGGCATCAGCTGTAGGCTTGATAATGACATTAACTAATGCTTGATAACGATGTCATTAACTGGAGACTTGATAATGAGATCATTAACTGGAGACTTGATAATGAGTTCATTAACTGCATACTTGATAATGACATGAACTAAAGACATAATATCAGCTGGAGACGTTATAATATCAACCAGGGACTTGATACTGACATTAACTGGAGACTTGATAATGAGATCATTAACTGTAGATTTTATATTGAGGACATTATCAGGAGATTTGATATTGACATTAACTGGAGACTTGTTGATGAGATTATTAACTGGATACATTATAATGAGGACAATAACTCAAGGCTTGATGATGACATTAACTGCAGACTGGATATTGAAATTAAAAAGAGGCTTGATAATGGGGTTATTAGCTTATGACATGATAATGAGGACATTAGCTGCAGACTTGGTCATGACATCAAGTATTTTGTCTAATGGATACGATAATGAGGTCATTAATTGTAGAATTGATTGCGATGACTTAACTGCAGACTTGATAATGAAGACATTAACTGGGGACTAGATAATGTTATTATTCTTTCCACTAATCGGTATTCAAATCAGCAGCAGTCTTTTTGTCATCATGTTAATTCTTAATACCCCAAAGTAATGTAAGCATGGGCGGTTTTGTTGTAGTACTGCTTAGTGTGTACACTGTTAGATTGCTATAAATGATTTAGTATAGAAATGTCCACTTCTAGGTAATGTGATGATATGACTGTCTTCAATATTTATCTCTCCAAGAATACAGCTGTGGGATCCGGAAAACAAACGAAGAAATCCTTGCCTGATATTGTGTTTCTCAAGGTACGAATAAAACATTTCTTTTGGGGATGTAGTGTTATGGGTGTAGTTTAAAACATATTTTATTTGCAAAACAATTTAAGCATATGAACTTAACCAAATCAACCATTATCAGTCTCAAAGACGCAAAGATATACATGGATTTGCGGCACTGTCGTGTAATATGGAAGAGAGAGAGAGAGAGAGAGAGAGAGAGAGAGAGAGAGAGAGAGATTGCGAGAGCGTGGGAGAGAGAAAACGAGAGAGAGAGAGAGAGAGAGAACAGCTGTACAGTAAGTAAAAAGGTACAAAAATTGCAAAAATTGTATGCAATCCGTGACTAAATTCAGTGAAAGAGGATCAACAATTCAATCCATACGTAATGAATGCCACGATATTTATCTCAGTAGTAGATTGTTATATATGTGCGATTCTTCAGAGAGTGTTCATGCTGAGGCCAATACTGTGTGTCTGTATGATGGGACCAATATTGAGTGTATGCATGATGGAGCTAACACTGTTTGCATGACGAGGCCAATACTGAGTGTGTGTATGATGTGGCCAATACTGTGTGCATGATGGGGCCAATACTGTGTGCATGATGGGGCCAATACTGTGTGTGTGTTTGTGTGCGTGCGTGCTTGTGTGTGTGTGTGTGTGTGTGTGATGGGGCCAATACTGTGTGTATGATGGGGCCAATACTGTGTGTGTGTGTGTGTGCGTGCGTGCTTGTGTGTGTGTGTGTGTGTGTGTGTGTGTGTGTGTGATGGGGCCAATACTTAGTGTATGTATGATGGGGCCAATACTGAGTGTATGTATGATGGGGTCAATACTGAGTGTTTGTGTATGTGTGTGTGATAGGTCTAATACTGAGTGTGTGTGTGTGTGATGGGGCCAATACTGAGAATGTGTCTGTGTGTGTATGATGGGGACAATACTGAGTGTGTGTGTGTGATTGTGACAATACTGAGTGTTTGTTTGATGAGGCCAATACTGAGTGTGCGTGTCATGGGACGAATACTGATTGTGTGTGTGATAGGGAAATACTGAGTATGTGCATGATGGAGCCAATCATGAGTGTATGTGTGTGTGTGTTTAACGGGGTCAATACTGAGTGTGTGTATGATGGGGCCAATACTGAATGTGTGTGTGTTTGTGTGATGGGGCCAATAATGCGTGTGTCTGATGGGGCTAATACTGAGTGTGTGTGTGTGTGTGTGTGTGTGTGTGTGTGTGTGTGTGTGTGTGTGTGTGTGTGATGGGCCCAATACTGAGTGTGTGTATGATAGGGTCAATACTGTGTGTGTGTGTGTGTGTGTGTGTGTGTGTGTTTGTGATGGGGCCAATACTGAGTGTGTGTATAATGAGGCCAATACTGAGGGTGTGTGTATGTATGTGTGATGGGGCCAATACTGAGTGTGTGTATAATGGGGCCAGTACTGAGTGTTTGTGTGTGTGATGGGGCCAATACTGAGTGTGTGTGATGGGACAATACTTAGTGTATGTATGATGAGGCCAATACTGAGCGCGTGTGTGATGGGGCCAATACTGAGTGTGTGTGATGGGGCCAATACTGAGCGTGTGTATGATGGGGCCAATACTGAGTGTGTGTGTGATGGGGCCAATACTGAGCGTGTGTATGATGGGGCCAATACTAAGTGTGTGTGTGATGGGGCCAATACTGACTGCGTGTGTGTGATGGGGCCAATATTATGTTTGTGTGTGTGTGTTTGTGTGCGTGCGTGCGTGTGTGTGTGTGTGATGGGGCTAACACTGAGTATGTACTAGATCGCCTCTGTAGTTTCAAACAGAAGGGTATTGAGAAACTGCTGAGAGTCCTCGCTAGCAAACTTTTATGTTTATTTTCTTATTTTGTTTTAAAAATAACGTACAATTTTCAAGAAAATGGGAATATCCTGGGACAATATGTTTTAGCTGTTTTGAAGTAAATAATCCCTGAAAAATATAGTGAAGAATAATGAATTGGCTGTAATAGTTTTATTCCCACATGTGATTTAGGACCAGGAAACGGAACCTCTTACTATTTAAATGGATGTCCTTCTCCTGGAAAATATGGTACCTCAATCTTAGTATAAATTAAACAATTGCAAACGAAATAGATAAATAAATAGATACTTAAAAAATAAATAAATAAATAAATAAGTAAATAAGTAAATAAATAAATAAATACATGTTTATCAAGTGGAACAAAACCAGAAACAAACTCAAGGAACGATAAAGAGCATGGCCTCATCTGATCCTTTTATGTACATGGTTAATTTTGTCAGCATTTCGCAAAGTAGATATGACCTAACGAAACGATCAATTTTTAGAATAATATTTCCGCTAGTTATCTTTCTTGTCGCATAGCTTCCTTGAAAACATGTTGGACACCGTGAATTTTCTATCTAAAAAATCTAGTATATGTGCGACAATCACCATTTGCACGCTGACTTGATGAAATTTGGGTTAACAAATCCCTAATACGGATCAATGCTGATAAAGTTATGTATTCATTCTTATCCTCACTAAGAGATTTTGGACATGGTTTTCACGCCCTCTTATTTCGTTTGAGATAGAGGTCATTTTAGATCAATGACTACAGTCGTGATGAACTAGTGTCAGATATTAGATGCCTTCATCGATGATTCAATCATCAATCCGCCTACAAGTTATATCGAAGCCTTTTGTAAACAGAATGTTATAGGAGGCTGACATAAAAATCGGTAAATTGGTAAGCTTGAGATTAGGTAGTTATATGAGAAGAGAAAAGAAGCTAAGTCTGACTGACCATTGATCGGCGTAGGCAGCTGCATTTTAAAACGATGAGAAAAACTTAAGCAGTATAGTTGTGGTACAAAAAACATACCAGAAAATAAATGGTTACATGTTGATTTTTATAATGCAAAATATATCCTGCAATGCATTAGAAAAGAATGTAATTTGAAGTTTAATTTCATAATGAAAACGTTGAAATAAGCCCCTTATACCAGAAAACGTTGAAATAAGCCCCTTATACCAGATAATAAACGTGATTACATGTTGATTTTTATAATGCAAAATATATCCTGCAATGCATTAGGAAAGAAGATAATTTTATAGATTAAATTTCATGATCAAAACGTTGAAATAAGCCGCTTATACCAAAAACTAAAAGTGGTTACATGTTGATTTTAATAATGCAAAATATATCCTGCAATCCATTAGAAAAGAAGGTAATTTAAAGATTAAATTTCATAATAAAAACGTTGAAATAAGCCTAAAATAGAATGGTGTTTTAACAAAGTTACTTGATGGATACAGTAACCCGAATTGCAGATTAATAGACATGACTCCAGTTGAAGCATGTTGGGAGTTTTGCAATAATGATAATAATAATAATAACACAAATGGAAGACGTTCAAGAAGAGAATATAATAGATGGAAAGTCTTACATGCCAGTGCTATATGTGTACGACAAAAAAAATGACATAAACAAAGTTATAGAATTAAATCAAGCAATTGTAAAAGACTATGTACTAGTGAAACAGAATATATATAATACATTGCTTAAAAGTTGGGAGCCAGCTGAAAAGATTATGTCATTAAATTTATAAAAATCAACCGGTTACAACGAACTACCGTTGGATTATGTTATTAAATAAATAATACCTACTCCAACTAAGGAGGACTAATATGTAGAATGCGACATATGTGGATGAAATAGTGCTTGAGATTATGAATGAACTAATAGTACGAACTTATAAAGATAAAAAAATAACAGAAAGAAGCAAAACCAACACGTTTTGTAAAACTTAACAAATAATATTATTATCAAGTTATCAAATGAAAAGATTAAACTAACTTAACAGTGTTATGAATTGAAACAAAAATAATTCTACAAGTTTTATTCAAGTCCGAAAGATTCGAATGTTCCGAATGAATTTCAGAGCCGTTAATGTACGCATCACAATGTCATTCTCCAGAATTGCTTTTGATAATTTACGTTTGTCCCAGAATAATATTCTAGTCTAACGAGCACCTTGTAATTCCAACGAAAAATCCTTACAAACGTCTTACTCTCAAATTATCCAAGCACAACATCAAACACATCTGCAGACTGTCTTTAAGATATGAAACAAGAATCAGAAATAGGAAATAATCCAAAAAATGAATGACTCTATTTGTTCAGTTCTCTCCTTATACGTACCTTCAAGAGTCTGTTACGACTAGAGGTCGCAATAAACTCCAAGTGAAAGATCGCGCTACTCAATCTAATATTTCAAAATACCTATTCATGTGACCTAACCCATCGAATGGGAAATAACTTAATTCTTCTAAGACCATCCATTTCTGATGTCTGAAGGGAAACAACCCGAAATCGAGTTCTCTTTGTGGCTCCACGTGCCTCCTTGTGACACAGTACCACGGACAATAACAGATAGTACAACATAAATTATTATGATTACCTATTGAGATATAACCAAAAATAATAATAATAATAATAATTATAATAATAATAATAATAATAATAATAATAATAATAATAATAATAGTAATAATAATGGAAGACGTTAAAGAAGAGAATTAATAACTTCAACATATAAAATACTAAAATGTTTCACCTCAGTTTTCGTTGCGGAGAAAGTAGAACTTTTGTCGTTTATGTTCGGTTTAAACACAGATACAAGTCTTTGCTAATAATAATAATAATAATAATACAACATATCGGGGCATTACCAATAGAACTGTATCACCCCATCATTCGTGTGTGATGTGTTTGATTTGGATTTGTAACTTAGATATAGTGATATCGCTACAATGTCTGCAGTGTGACAGTTTATAGTGATGTCTAGCACTGGCGCATCTTGCTGCAGACATGTAGCACCATGTCCCACCCAGCTATTATCCTGACACCAGGCGGACAAGATCTAACAGTAACCTCGTAATGCTGAACGCTAAGCGAGGCAGCTGCTAGTACCATTTTTATAAGTCGTCGATATGACTCGCCGGGGTTCGAACCCGCGACCTCACCTATCCGAGGCGGACGCTCTAACCACTTAGGCCACTGGAGCGGTGACAAAGATTAGTACTTTGTACAGGGATCTTTATTTGTCAATGGCTTATAGAACAATGCAAGCTAATAAGAGACACCATTTTTCTTTATTGCTATTCACTATGAATTACATGTAACTGATATCATTATTAATTAAGCAGAGGATGTGAAAACATTGTGTGGTATCTTTTACATGACCTTCAAGCAAACCTAGATATAATCTGGCCTCGGATTCGTTAAACATTATACAAATATTCTACCACCAAAAAAAACAAAAAACATAGTGTGGTATCTTTTACATGGCATTCAAGCAAACCTATATATAACCCGACCTCGTTTTCGTTAAACATTGTACAACTATTCTACCACCAATTAAGATTTTGTAATAATTGTCTCACTGCATAGTTTGGAATAATGACTTTTATACAGAACTTTATACTGACATTGTGGTCTAAAATACAATTATAAATAAAGTACATTTGCTAGAAATTATTATTCTTGTTTATTTGTAATAAAATTAGGAATTTTTTCCAATTAGAAAAACAAAAGATAATCTTAGTTATTCCATTGTAAAACCAAAGCGTTATTTTTCATTTTTGATGCCATACATTCCTCTTAGGAAAATCCTAATTGTTTCAGAAAATTAATAGATCATACATTGTTAATTTGAGAAGGTTTTTGAGACATTTAGCGAAATCGAAATCGGGTCATGAAATTACAAACAAATCTCATGAGGATACTTTAACTCAAGACTATATCGTCTCATTGGTCAGTGATATAGCGGTAACCAAATGGAAATTAGAAATTAAATGGTAATTACAATACAGAAGCTATAGGATTTTTGCAACAACCCTCAGGTGATCAATCACACAGCTAATTAAAGTCTTATCGTTGACGTATACTAGCCGCGTATATCTTGCCACCTCAGCCATTTGTCAGAGCATCTCTCTCTCTCTCTCTCTCTCTCTCTCTCTCTCTCTCTCTGGCATGCTGCTTTGTATTTTTTTAAAAACAACTTAAATTGAATCCATTTTTGCTTGAATGCTGAGTTGTTACCAACTCTTATCGATTTCACATTAAAACGGCTCTTTTTAATAAATGTTGTGACATTCCCATTTCAGCTGCACGAGTTATCCTAATTTCAAAATGTTATATTCGAAAGCTTTATCCGTATGAACAAATAACTGAGACCATGAATGAAAGTGGTTTATTCTTTAGCCACAATATGTATTCATATTATTATATTTCCCAAGCATCTTTAATATCACCTCCAGCAAAACTACAGCGATTTCCATGTATGTAAGATTAAATAGAAATGCTTATATTGATACGGTTGCTTAATTTACTTTCCATGCAGTTTGCCCTGTAAGTTTTGCTTATTTGTTTGTATCTTTATTCAGTCTTCCAACAAAAATATGAGAATTAAAAGATGCGAATGTATTGCCTGTACTAATAGTTCCCGAGATTTTCAATGTGTAAAATGTATGTGTATGTTATTGATCTCTTCTTTTTGTCTAAGGGCATAATCACATCCAAAAAACCTGATGTAATAACATTGTTCTCGCTTTTACGCCGTTACCCATGCGCCGTGAAGCAGGCAAATGGCAACACAATCAATGCTTCCATTAGGTGATTATGGCATGCGTACCACATGCGCTAGAAAATAAGTGCTAACAACAGAGACGTATATTTTATACCATAGATACTCACTTATAAGCCGAGTCAAACCGCCAACAACTATGCATTATGCGCCGGTAGATCTGGGTCTGTGCAGTGTGAAGGTGGACTCGTCTTATACGACTGTAATTACGCTTCCCATAGACTGATTAAGGATGAGTCCTTATAACGGTGATAAACATGGGCAGGTCAAATTCATCTGTTGTACACAATATGCAAGAAAAGAAACGACAGTGGAAAAGAACAACTGTTAAATGAGCTTTAAAAAAGATTGCAAAAATAAGAGAACTTTTAGGTTGGTAACTTTTTTCTTCTTCAAGTTGCAAGAGTTCGTATAAAGTCAATTCCCGATATTAAGAAGCCCAAAGGAATCCAAATCTCATATTTTTATATCCGAACAAATTGTTATCATCAAGGAAAAAATTATGCGAAATACTCAACTGGACATGTAATTTTATTCATAATATCCGATATCTCGTAGTACTGGACTTCGCTTTAATCGGAATTGACAGTATTTATATTGGCTAAATAGGTTATTTATATGTGCTATTCGGTAGTCTGGATGAAGCAATCTCACGATAACTCTTTTTGTTATGGACAATAAAGTGCATACATTCATAAGGTCTTTGTATCTTTCCTATGAGATATGAAAAAACATACACTGTCGGAATGAAGGTTACGGAATGGTTAGACGATGTTCCAAGTTTACCTATTGATAGCTAACATGATTGTGTCTGTTGTCCGTGTACCAATACATCATAACGATAACTTGCACCAAGTTATGTTTGCTTTATTTGATATTTGCATAATGCTTGTTATAGTTTTGTAATACCTACATAAGCATAGAAGATGCAATTTTGCTATTATATCCGTGAAAGATGCCTAAACAATAGTAGTCGTCAAGTTAGACTTGCAGCTGATGAACATTTTTATTATTTTTGACGTCATTAAAGTATCTAAATACTGTTTAATAAATATCCGACCTATTGAATACTTTACTTTCAAACTCATATATTTAAATGTTTACGTTGTCAAAAATATTAGAAAAACATTAAATCAAGAGTCAGTCATTTTAACTTTAAAGTGAAGTTGAATATTTAATATTTTAAATTAGTTAAATATGATCGGTGTCGAATTAATACTATTTTTCATAACGGGTGTTTGCCATGATATATTTGCTGTATTGCTGGCTGAAACAAATCCCTAGATATCTTGGTCCCTTGCAGAGCCAGTCTGTAATTTATCTTCTCTTGACAACAAATAACCTCTGGGATTTTATTTCCTTTTTATGTCATTAGTATTATGAAATGCACCAAACTCATTAATCTTTCCAGCAGCCATTCCAGCAGTCATTTAAAATGTGTTCCAGTCATTTGTGTTCTCATGTTTCATTACCATATGCGTGCAAAAACTAGTACAAGCTGTGTTTATTTATTCCAAACGGCCCAAAAAACGTCAGTTGAAAAACAATAAGTACACAAATGTCTTACGAAGGAGACAGAACAGGACAGAAATGTATTCCTTAGAGATTCTTTGTATAAACTTTTTTTTTATCAAGACAAATCCCGTATCAATACAACAACACATTCTATAGTCACCAACATTGGTTGAACATTATATAATTATCATATTCAGTTTCGATAGGATTTCACATACTAATCAAACTAATATCGTGAAAAGGCCCTTTTCAAGGTTTACACAAAAGATGCATTTGTTGATCAATGATAATGTAATGATAAACATGCCTGGTATGATGGAATACGACATTCAATATTAGAATGATATTATTCTATGATATTATTTTTAACAGATCTTCATAATGAAACCTATTTATAATCTGCTCTACTTAACACTGGAGATGTCCAGGATTCAGTGGGATAATCTTTACGTAATATTGGAGAAATCAAGAATTTTATGGGATAATCATTTTCCAAAGCACACTGTGATATGGCTTAAAATGGTGACATTACATTTTGCAACAGTCCACCAACATGATAAATCGGTGAACTGCGCGCGCTAAATGAAGCAGTTCTCTGGCGATACTTTGGTCTGACTAAGAGATGTAATACATCTGTCTTCAGTGAAACAATAACTACTGTCTAACAATGGATGATAATAAGTATATATTTCTAAAATTGTAAACGCTTGTTAATAGATCTACGTTAAACAGTGATTTCACCAACAGAAATTTAGTATGGACTTAATGAATTTAAGTCAATGATCTAATAAAAGAAAATATCGTATCAGATATACATGCAAAATATTCAGAGATCTAGAAGTAAGAACGCTTTTTACATCCTAATCAAGAAAAATATTAATTAGCAAAGTAATGTACCATTAAAACAGATATAAGCATACGTCAAATAAACGTATGATATACATTAAATGTATTACTAGAAAAGCTTTCGGACGACCCACTTCAGTTTTCCACTCCGACGTTCGGCTGAGTTCAGTAAGCAATTCATGTTAATTCAAACAATTTGTATATGCACAATAGTCATCGACCTACGTACTAAACTGAAAGAAAGGAATCAAACACGACAAGCGTGGACCACATGATTGGACTACCCCTAGTTAATATCTATTTTTTATCAAAGTAAATAAAATGAAAAATGTTCTAATCAAAGAACGTTGTCATAGCTGCATCGAATTGGATCTTAACCTTTGTTTTTTTTCGGGGAGGGTGCGGAGGTTGGGTCAAGAGGAATGTAGTTTTTAACACGGCCATAGGATGATACAATTTTGGTCAAGAAAACTGAGTATGGCTATGATTTTCCAACGTCATGACTGACCAATACGTCCACCTAGCCCAACAAACATGACTGAGCAATAGCCATGATTACTGACCAATACAACGTATTGACCAGCGCCCGCAACTTCAGAAATACACCCACATATATTTGCCATCATCAACACCCATTCACCAACATGCTGTATTACTGACCATCACCCATAAATAATGACCATCACCGTCACCTACTAACCAGCATGCAGTGATGAAGTGGATGGAAAAAGGATGTGCTGTAAGGAGAAGTAAACACATAGATGAAACAAAATACAACCCTACAACACAAACCAAACGAGTGAATAGCACGGGTAAATAGCATCGGAATGCTTACATTGCCATTAACAATGATCATATATGCATACTAGTGATGATGAAAAGAATAAAGGCAAATGACTTGTTAACAAAAAGGTTTTAAAAATGATGAAACTATTCATTATCGCAAGCTCCTCTGCACTGCAAGTCCATCAATACACTAAATCTGTGTACAAACACTTATGTGTTTCAATATACTTTTTCTCAAATGCAGTAGTAGTGATTATTTTGATGTCTCAAGTTGATCGGACCTACTTAAGGTAGTCTGGATGAAGCAATCTGCATTAAATGATACTAGATGACTCAAAATCGGTCCACATCTTGATTGACTTGTCTTCTATGTGGTTTAACCCATGGGTGAGCACACCAGTATGTACATAACTGGATTTGAATTGGATCATATGCATAATTTAGCCAGACCTTGTTCTCTATCTACAAATCATAATCTATACGCTTGTATGACGTCACTTTAAGTGCGCAAGTGCAGAAAAGTGCAAGTAAAGTCAACGTTTGTGTTAGCGTGTTATTTATACTCAGAGTAACAGTATCACTACTTCTGCTGTTCTTAGTATTATTTCACCATATCTTTCATCATTTCTAGAGAACAATTTAAACACTAGTTGGCATGCTGAAATTTTTTGTCAGGTCCAAAAAGAAGAACAAACATTTGTACAAAAAACAGGAAGGATGGAATAAAATAACAAGTGGAGACAATAACGATGAGCACTGAAAACAGTGAAAAGAATGTACACAGCACTGTCAAGGTGTAAAATGGCAGAGCTAATACAACTGAAAGGAACATATGAAATATGAAACCTTCATACTGAAATCAAAGAGAAGGACACCATGACAAGCCAATAAACCTAAGCCATATTCGGCTTCAACTGCCATTAAGACGCCAACAGCTACTACCACTATGTCAGCCGTTACTCCTACACGTAGAAACTATTTAAGTCAATTGAAACAGAAGATCAAAATTTCATTATCCCTTTTTCTTAAAGACAAAGACGATCCCTCTCCCGTTGGTTTCTTTATAAAGTCACCCAGTTCAATCAGAATAAAGATATTAGTCATTCTATTCATTGTAAGGGTCATTATTGTCATAAAACAAAAGTGTCTTCACAAACGTGAGTGACTGTGTCAATGTTTTATGGATTAAAAAGACAAAAGTAACACATATACACGTTATTGGTATATCCTAATGAAAAACAATCTCAACGAAACTTCCAGGAAAGCTTAACATGGCCATTGTTTCTTAGAAATATGTTATTTTTGTTTAAATTGAATGAGAATTTTATGCTGCTTTTCCTTTCCTAATGCTTGTCTTTCTCTCTGTTTCACACGTTTTCAATATCTTTAATCAAGATGGTTTTTCTGCAGCTGTTTAGCGCTTCTTTTCCTCATTTTTCACTTTCTTTCGACTCTTTGGGACATTTTGAAGATAATTGTATTATCTCTTGACAATTATAACTTGTATCTTTACTTTTGTACTTAACCTTGATGTGTTCATTCTTATAGATTCCATTTAGTTGGAGTTGTGGCCAATCGATCGATGTGTCTTTATTTCCGTCAAACGTTAAAATTCATTCAACGTCATAGAACGATCACACCATTTCAAGGACAAGTCAGATAAAAAACGAAGACAATGCTTTGCCTTCCCATATATTCTCAAAGATGTTGTAGCATAAGTTCACTCTAATGCTTTTGAAGATGATGTGATTGTTGTTAAAACCATCACGATCAACTACTTCCCACAACCAAGAGATTGAAAATCGTAAAAGAAAGAGAATCGTTCGGAAGCCCTCATGATTTTGTTGGTATTCAACTGGCAAACAAGGTGGCTTCCAGCGATTTAGCATTCGGAAGCAGCATATTTATTGTTGAGATGGATTTGGCGGCTCTTTTAGCGTTGAGATTTTGTGTTCCTCATGGAAATCAAACTTTTTAACACGTGGACAGAATATTCGTACTATTTCAAAGACGCACACGTTCTTCCAGGAAAAAAACGGTGTTCCCTCGAATAAAATGCCCAAAGTAATTGAAAGTACAGCTATGACTAAATTATATTTTTGTCACTTTTGAATACCTAAGAAACATAAAACGTCGTGCTCCTGTATTTTCTGAAGCCCCCTAAAATGTTCGGACGGTATGCGAACACAGAAGCGAGAAGCTTTCTACGTCCGGCACATGCCTACTGTTCAAATCCTTTCACGTTCACAAAGAAATGTTAAAATAGTGCCTATTTGATGCCGATAATGTACGACCATATTGTGGAGAAGTATTTCCAAAAGCATGTGGATTAGTCTAAGAAGTTGATGCTAGAGAAAACACTAACGACTGTACCAACTCAAACATATAAATCCATCAATCAGTCATCCGTCAATATTCAGTTAAGGTTTTACGTTGGTTATACATTTGCACCAAACTAAAGACACGTTTAAAGAGCATAGAAATCAATGAAGACTGTATCTTATTCTGTCGATAGTCGGAAACAGATCGTGCACGAATTTCATGGAAGTTGTTCTCACCGGGAACTGAAAAACAAACCTTACCAATGTCGATTATGGAATATGTGTATAAGAAAATTTGCTATCGACATCACAGTTTTAAAACTTAAGGGTATCAAGTGGTGAAAATGTTTGAATACGACTGCACTTAACGTTTCATGACCATTTCATAATTACGAAGCATCGTGAAATTGAACCGTTGAATGTTCCCAAATTTTTATTTACAGGTCTGATTAATGCCACTCATTTGTTGTAAGAAGCAGATGAATGTCACAACATACCAAATATAAATGGGTGTTTTTACCCCTGAGTGTGTAAATATGCTAGATTTCATACTGTACGAAATGGATCGACGTCGTACACATTGTATGTACGAAGGTCTGATCAAATGTTATGTTCTTCCTCCAACTAACGTTCATTATCCCTTTTGCCTCATCGCTGCTATAAAAAACGTATCCCAGTATATATGATGCATTGTTAGACAAGCATTCTTTGAATAATATGTATTTTCTGATGTAACTGTAACAACATCGACGACGCCCAAATATGGCCAAATATGGCCTCTTAAATAAACGAAATAGGCCAATCCTCTTCATTTAGCCAAGTATTGGGATGTCTAGTTAGTGCACTTCGAAACAGAAAATTCAAATAGCACATTAACGTTATAATGATCAAAAAAGCAATAAAAACGTAAGTACAAAAGCCAACATACA
This sequence comes from Sinohyriopsis cumingii, assembly GCA_028554795.2. NCBI lineage: Eukaryota > Metazoa > Mollusca > Bivalvia > Unionida > Unionidae > Sinohyriopsis > Sinohyriopsis cumingii. The sequence continues at coordinate 898,032 of JAPYKE020000133.1, read as the reverse complement.
CAGTCACTCTATAATAGCAAAGTAAGAAAATCACCTAACGTCTTAACTAACCATTTTAAAAATAATTAGTAACGGCATATTCCTTTCTACAGAATGAAAAACTCTGAAAACACCCAGCGTCATTGAACGTTTCCAACGAACCTTGAAAACAAGTATGTGGAAATATTTTACAAAGCTATGTACCCTCACATACACAGAAGTGTTACCACGTCTAATGATAGCTTACAATCAGTCTTACTATCGCAGTTTTTTATGTACTCAAGAAAGGTGACTGGCCAAAATGAAAGGGCAGTGTTAGGATTGGTCTATTGTTTGGTTAGGAAGAAAATGTGGAACAGTGTATTATTGGGTTGGTATGGAAAAGAAGAATACAGTGTTGACAAAGGAAATGTATCTAACTGGAAAGGACAGGAAAGGTGCGTGGACATTATCCGCCTGTCAATAAATCTAAACGGAGAAGTGTTTAACGGAATTTTACCCGTGCCTGAATTACAACGAGCGACAAATAAAGATGACAAGTTTGATATCGATCAGATTTTTGACAAACAAACGCGTAAATTGAGAAAACGTTGTTAATGGGTAAGCATAATCCGTTGGAAAGGATATCCGCCTAACTTCGGTCCTTGAACTGTAGTTTTACAAGTTATTGACCATAAAAAGAAAGATATGCTGTCTTATCTTTGTGGTGTATTGTGTATTTACGCAGCTGTTGGAAACTTGAGTTTACAAAAGGGATAAACAACGGTGCATATTATGCTCAACAATTTCATCGGATGTCTTCTTCCCGACCCAAAGTAAAAATATATTGACAATAACATCAACCCTCCAATCCAAACAACCCTTTGGACAGTTATAAATTCGTCTTCTTTGATACTGCGTGAATTGTTGGAAACAAGAACAAACGAAATATGAACAATCGGCTTTATTTCAAAGTACTTTATGGCATTCTGTGCATGTGTCTGCCAACACCCCAACATATATGGCAAAATAACCTAATGCCTTACAACTAGACCATGAAGATCATTTGTCAGCAGCTTAGGAAGAAATCAAACTCAGGTCTTGAATATTGCCTATCGACATACAGAAACAACATGTACTGATCAAACACCTTTCATCTTCTCATCGCCGAAACATAGATTTCGCTGATATTAAAAGGTTATCTGTCACATTTTTTCTTGGGCGTTTGGGCGGAAACACTAAACTAACACTGCAGTCGACAGCCAGAGCTACATTTTCAAAACAATTTCTTGACTGAATTGTTACCACTACATCTGTGTGCCATTTAGTACCTCGACGTGGTTTATACAGTATTATCAAATCGTTATTTTGTACCTTAACAGGGACAAAACAGAAAGAGACTTGCAAATTTTACAAGATATAACTCAATCCGTGTCCCATGCTCCTTATAATTATAGTATTGATTTCAGAATATTAGTTGGTAGAATTTCATCCCATGTCATCTTTCGTCATATCAGATCCCATCGACGTTGTGTCTCCCAGGTAGCCGAGTGATCTAAAGCGTTCGCCTTTAACGATCACTACCATCTCATCTCTGTTTGTCTCGGTTCAAGTCTCAGACTAGATCAATGTAGTTATGTTTAAAATTACAAACCGAAGGGTATATCGATCTGAATAACAGTTATTTGTATCTCAAAAAAATAGTTATAAATACCAATTAAAACGTCGATGCTACAGTGGCTTCTTTAATAATGCCATGCATTCATAAATTCAGTTGATTGGATTTGTACTTAAACAATAAAGTCATTATAAAGAATAAATATTTCGATTTTTCTTACTTAAATAAATCAAACTTATGATTCTATTAGACTTAAGAAATAGAGATGAGAACAGACCCTCCCATGTTGGAGAGCACATTGTTTTTTAGACATTTTTATTATATATCAAATATTCACTAAATATATTATACAAAAGGGTAAATTAATAATGTCAGTGAACCTTTACTGAATATAGGCATTAAGCTCTCACACGAAGCTCGTACATAGACTTGACAGAAGGATTCTTTCAAAAGGGCTCATATCAATGCGAAAAAAACGGCGGTCGATGTTTTTCTGTGCTATGGCGTCTGTGTTAAATACAGACAGTGATAATTTAGATAAACTCACAAAACACAAATTAGATAGAGACGGGTATTTTTCAAATGATTTCTGGTTAAAATGAGGTTATTAAAACAATGAAATTTGATATTGTGTTCTTCAAACGTTATTGCAGCCGTTGTATATATTGCCACAACACCGATTTTAATGAACAAAATTGATTGGAGTATTTTGAAGCATTGCATGAAATATTTAGTTGGATCTGTATAATCTAACAAAACTGATCTAATCGTCCTGTCCATAAATAGAATGCTATTTTGCTTTGACCTCTTTCGAAGTATGAGCTTTTAACCTTACAATATCTACAGAATAATAATCAGAACCTCTGAATAAATTAATCAGACCCGATAAAACTGAAAGCACAACTTCTCGCAAATCTCTGATCAAAGCAAATATATACGTATTAATAAATCTGACTAAAGTGTTATAGATAATCAAGAATTGTTGAAACAAACACATCTATGATATTGCCGTAGATTTATGTTCCAGATAGATATAAATACTGATTAGTGGAACGCTGGATAGAACTGACTTTATTTAGACAAGTCAGATTTATTAAATTTCCTTGCAAGCCTGCAACAATTTTCCCAAGGTCTTTCTTAAACCTTCATACAGACTTTTGATAACTTCTAAGTCTTATTAATTCTCCAAATAAGCTTTGACACTTTCCTAGAGTCTTTATCAGATCCTTATAGTAGCGTGTGACAATCGCCCCAGTCTTAATCAAATTGACATCTCTGGTATAGTGTTGTCTAGGCAGGATTCAAGCCACGCTCTCGTGTATTGAGTAAGGCGCTCTGACCACATTGTTAGTGTGATGAGCTACTAAACAGCCAGTGAGATACCAATACATTATGAAGCATTTCAAAGAGGCTTTTACACGCATGCGAAATAAGGGTAGTATTTGATACGGTCTTTGGAAATATGATCATAAACTCAAACAAACAACACTTTCACTTCTAAGAAGAAACTCGCTGGACTGTGCAGGTCCAAGAACTAAAACTATTGGGGGGTTAGTTGGGTTCGCATGCATATTAGTTGCTGCAGAAAGAAACATCATATGCAGCGATATTAAAATATGAGAGAACGTAAATAGTTTATTCGTTCGGTCCAAATATAGGGTGTGTTACAAAGCAGAACAATATAATTTTAAGCTTCTTATCGAATTATTAGAAATACTTTCTAAAGTAATTGAAGGTTTATCAACTAACGGTCATGGAACTCTTACTGAATATTTGAGTTTTCTCTTGAGAACTTCTTGCTCCTATTTTAATGACCTCTCTTTTATAATCTGGTAACTTTCAATTTTTCTGATTGGAGGATTACTGTACGGGCCGTCCATTTTATTAATACCCCTTGTTTCCAGAAATATATATCTTCAGAAATATTAACTTCGCAGATTTGTAACTTGATAATGCAAAATGTAAAACTACGAAGATTGACTCAAATTGACATATACAAAACCCAATAAGGTACATTCTAATAAACTCTTCTTTCTAACTGAAATTTTGATTCCAAAACGACTCTGAAAATGTTAAATGTGATATATATATATATATATATATATATATATATATATATATATATATATATATATATATATATATATATATAGCCGTTTATCAAGATATCCTCGTTGATAAAATGAAAAGAAATGGAAATAGACTGAAGGACAACTTTATACAAAGCACTGACTGAAACATGTGATAATAATGTCATTCTGATGACATGAAACGTCTTAAATTAGAAAATGGATGGGAATATACTTTAGCATTATCTAAGTGCGCAAATGAGATTTCCCACATTCTCGTTCAATTTATGTCCCCACTGACAGTTCGGTATGGAACCACCACTGCCTGCAATAAAAGCTTTCCGCTGTTAAATTGATTAAACCTTCAGTAAAGGTGCATACGCATGTGCCACTCAAGTACTTTTAGGGCTTATTGGAACTTAAAGGACAGAAAGAGCATTGATTAAATTTGATAGGAACATATATGGAGGAGTAGTTATTGTCATCATCGCTTAAAACATTCCTACACGATCGGTTTGATTTTATGTTATATTTGGAAACATCGAATCCTTATATCTTTGAAATATTGGTAAAACCGAACGATTTCTTCTTATAAACATGATCGATCTTATTCAGAGAACATCATTTTCGAGATTGCTTAAATGTATCTATCTAACAAGGCTTCCATGTATATGTATATATATATATATATATATATATATATATATATATATATATATATATATATATATATATATATATATATATATATATATATACTTGTTCCATGACGGTTTTAAAAACCTCATCAATACAAAAGCGATAAATGATATGAAAAATATTATAACTAAGCAGTACAGCAGCTCTCTGGATTCTACGTATTATCCACCCGCCAAAAATCTAAATGTTGCTGTGTAAATGTATTTCCTCATTATACTTCATCTAATAAGATTTGGACAAGCATGATGTTGTCTTGGTTGATGTCATAGCAACACATACATAACTAAAGATGCAGAAGGAATTGCAATACATAGCCGAGTTTTTTTACATTACGTAAAATGTCGCAAATCCAAATTTCTGAAAATACACGAGAGTAGATGAATTATTGCTTAAGTAAATTTACGGGAACAAATCATACACACTTAAATTGTCTATTGTAATATCCGACACAGCAATTCGTACAAACAGTTTAAGTAGTTCTTTATATGGTGGTTCAGTTGGATATGGCCAACCAATTTCTGTAATAGTATGCCCTATGAATACGTTTCTAACGATACGTGATAACTGCTGATCTTTATTGCGTTTTGTTTTGGTTTTGTTGGGGGATGTGGTTATTTCTTTTTTTTTCACGGACATTGAATCTGCAATACTTGGGAGCTGTTATAGTTGTTGCTACGTTACAAAAAGTTGGTATTAAAATGTTCCAAAGTTCTACTTTTTAATCTTTTTTGTTTTAAATATGTGCTTTATTTTCCACTGATATCTCCTTTGGCTGTGACTCTAATTTTTAAAATGAGAGAGTCAACAATAAGCAAAAGAATGGAGTAACCAATAAGCAAAGTTGAGAGTTAAAAAAGCAGCATGATGGAGGCAACCATAATCAAAAGAATGATTGATAAAGCAGTACTCCTTAAAATATATTCTTCTAGTAGTTTTTTTTTTATTTTAGCCAATTATTATTCTTTTTTTTTCATTTGTGTAAAATAGTTTATTATTTCTCCCACGAATTGTTGCCAAATAATAAATCTGATCCAAGCCTCTTTTTATGACCTGTAATTTATCAATTAAACTTTATATTACGGTTTAAGTCAGTACACAGAAGCGTATATGTCTCTTATATAGCTATTTTTCGAATTAAATAGGGTTGTTTAAATTATTGTCTTCTTCAAATTCCATCTGTTTAATATCCTCATTATTTCTTGCATCTGCTGGCGAATTCGAAAGATTTCTTGTTATTTTGCGTGTGCTACTTTCATCTATCTCGTAACGTTTAGCATTAATTCAATTCCCCGAACACTTTGTTGAGAATGGGCACTACGCAAAAAGTTTAGCTAGTGGAACAAAAAATAGACCTAAAGTCACTGAACCTAACACACTTAGTGTTTCATAATATCCCTTTTTCTTGCCTAATGTAACTAATGTACTGTTATTAATTTAAAGACACAACATGTCACTAACTGAATCTCACAATTTGCTACATAAATTAAGAGAATGCTACCCATTGAACGTAAAAGCATGTCATTCATTCAGCGTGAAAAAGTGCCTTAGTAATCGTTGCCAAAGGTAATGTGCACCTCTTTTAATTGCTAATTAAAAATGTAGCTTGTTTTCTATGTAAAAATATAGATTGAATATGGCGTATATGCTGATATGCATATAGTTCTTTTAAATGATTGCTTTACACCATTAAACGTATACCGTCGAATATAAAAATATTTATTTTACAATTCTGAACTCTTCCCTTAAAGTAAAACAAAAAATTCAGAAATAATTCTTTCCAAGAGACGACGGAGAGTTATTGATTGAATGATTGTTTGAATGAGTGAGAGAATGGTGTTTAACAACAAGCAATGACGGAAATTTGTTGGCTGACTGACTGTTTGACTGAGCGAGAGGTTGGTGTTTAACGAAACAGCAAGGTTTTAAACGTCCTATAGTGTCATTCCAATTAGAATAAAGTGCTGACCCAGAAATACTTTACAAGTATTATTCATGCATGATATGGGCAGGATTCGTATCCAGACCTTTTGTCGAGATCCCCGCACTCATACACTGAGCTAATGAGATAAAGGACTGAAAGCATTCGAGATATCAGAACATTTTGAGGCATTTACAACACAATTTTGCAACTATACTAACAACTCGAACAAAAGACAATTTCACAGTTATGTAGCCAGTCATACGATTGTACCGAGGTACGTACAGCACAGTACATTACAATCAACATACTTTGCATTGATAAAAATTATCGGCACGTAGGTATGATTGATTATCCTTCTTTCCAATTACCTTTTATAGTAATAGGCTTCTATACAATTACTTTTCTTTCAGCATAGTACAAACGAAGTTCAGTATACTGTAGTTCATATTTATTCATCATCCAACTAGAAATCCAAATACACACGAATGTCTCAAGAATACGTTCTCACAAACAACATTTTTATGTATGATATAATATGGCAAGGTTTTGAAAAAAGTATATCAATTAAAAGTTATGCAATTCCTATTCAATACTTAGAATTTTAGTGTGGGAATTTTGCCTTTTTATACATGGCACCTAATTATGACGCATAATATTTTTGCGGAAGCTGCCATCTTGTTACTAATATCTTTTTCTTTCTTTATATTTGTAACATATGAAGTAACCGACGTTTTGTTATTGAATGTCAACATAAATAAAATTCGAGAGAAAATTGAGATGAAGATTATTTGATCTTTTCCTAATCAACGTTCTGCTTTCTAAGTGGTATTTTTAATTTCAAAATATCTCTGTGCATTTTGTTCGCGACGAGGATAAATGGATAAATAACCCAAATTAAGATAAATTGGGATAACATGCTAAATAATTCCCTTACATCATACAAAAAAACAACAATTTGTTCGGAGATTCTTGTTCTGAAATTAGAATGTTAAGCATACAGGCAAAAAGAAGACGCTAGACAAATGTACCAACTTATACATATGATATAGCACGTCTTTCTATTAATATTAAACGTTTCAATTAGAACGTTTATGAGAATGGAATTTATCCGAGTGTGTACACTGGATTTCCTACATGACGCCAGAATGTAAAATGCAAGGCTATACACATGGTAGCCTTATTCATTGAAACGGTGTTGTTGGTATAATATTGACTTTTCACGAATATACCAACATTCTTTTATCCTTAACTCAAATATAACTGAACTGACTGTTTATTTATTTATGTATTTGTTGGTTGCGGATTAAATGGTCCATATATTTGACTTAATATGTCCTTTCCTAGTCAAGATGACAACTGACAGACTGTTAACGTAAGTCACCACAAAACATTCAGTTTGGAACCACCGTTGCTTGCAATAAAAGCTGTCGGCTTTGAAATTGATCAGCCCTGCAGGAAATATGTATGGGTCTGTGCCACTCAAAAGCTTATAGGAGAAAATTTGGAATAAAAAATAAACAGAAAAAGCGCATATTAGATTTGAGAGGGAGAAGTATGGTGGAAATGTCTATATCTCTGAAAACACTCATTACACAAAACAAGCAGATCTTAAATTCAGAAAGGTTAATTAAAACTTTAGAGAAAAAAAAAACATTCAGTATTGTAAATTTAATCTCAAAAAGAAAGTGCACAAGTCCAAAAGAATAGAATATTCCGAATGAATCCCAATGGTGTTCCGAATGAATTCCAATCTTATATATGCTGATGTACCAATAGCCTGGAACATTATTGATGTGCTAACAGTCATGATGTTTCACAGTGATATAATCCAAGATGTCTCTAAATGAATTCAGAATAATTCCACAATTAAGTCCTAGTCAATGATTAATTTGTACTACCAATTAATATTTCAAATAAATAAGACTTCTGAAATTAAAAACTGAACAAAACTTAAATACTCGTTCCACTTAAGACTTTAAGATAGGAATACATAATTTATGTTTAATTCTCCCTTTTAAAAAGCATATAAACAATATGAGAACCAGGATAATGGTCAAATGTTCATTTTCGGAACATTTTAAGTTGTCAAAGAGATCAAGCCTATTACTAAAAGTCGTGTAAATAATATGAAAATCGTTGGGTAAACCAATAATTACCGAGGGGAAAACCAATGTCCTGAGCTCAAAATCAAGTAATCATGTTTACCCACAAATAATGATAATAATAATAATAATAATAATAATAATAATATATAATTTACAAAGACAACAACTAACTTTGAAATATGTTGTTTGCAGGAAAGCCATTAGTTATGCAGTCCTAAACGCCTACCCTCCATAATTGAAAAGGTCCATCATACACTGTTAATTAAATATGCATAACAAGTTAGCTGGAACTCAAACATTGGTACAAACAACGGATATATATCGTTTACATTCTGATCCTAAGATCCCTGACAGTTACAACAAGAATTACAATAGCTGATGGATTAAAATGATGGGACAGAGAAAGAAAGATCACAGCGGTATCGACAATTATTGCAATTACTTTACCCGAATGTTTAAGACAAAACAAATAAACCTACTCTGGGATGTTTCAGGCCTGTATTTAAAAGCGAATAAAAAACAAATCCCACAAAGATTGGTAGATCCACGGGAGAAACAACATAAGTATTTTAAACTCCATTTGTTAAAATCCTCAGTAATAGCAGTTTCTTTGTTGAGACCCACCCTATTCCCCTGAAATTAAAACTGGTGTCAAAAAGATTATGTCCACACCTTCTCAGCAGAAGAAAAAGAAAGAAGAAAGATTGGAATAAAGAAGTGAAATAAAATTAAAAGACACGACCCAAAAGCCGATGACAACTCCTCCCCCTGTTGCTGGTCAAGAACAAAAAGTTTTATCGCAGTCCCAAGATTACCACATGAACATCGACCTAAAAGCAGTATTGTAGAGTGGGCTACATATTGACTTGCAGAAATAGAAAAAGGCCAACCGCATTATGGGACACTTTCAAATAGAATTTATAGCAATATGCTCATGTACGCTACGGCGGAGTTCAAAATCTGAAAATGTACTTCTGCAATATTTATGACACTGGTCAAAAAATAAATCGACATACACTTGGCAAAAAAAAATATTCTATAAAAGAAACCAAACTACTTGGCATTGCTTATTAACGGCAAGATTATCAGCCGATGTCTCTCATTTGACAGCGTGTAATCATGGTTACAAACATGTGTTTTCTGTCATTAACGGATTCCTCAAATCAGCTTTGGTACTTCCGAAGCATGCAGTCAAGGCATTTAATGTGTACCCGATGACATGACACGTAAAAACAAAATTATGGTATTTGATGGAATGTTTGGAACGACATGGACGACCAAAAAATTCCTATTCTACATAGAAGATTGGGTTAGCTTAACAAAAACGCACTTTTGACAAGATTTTTTTTACCTACTTGAACTACAGGAATATTTATTGCCATTTGTCATGTGCGATAAACTGATCTTCTCTCTATAAATTTGATGACATGGACAGAAAAGTTTAAAATGAACGTTTTATTTGCAAAGGCTACAACAAGTAATCAAGAGAGAAGACTGCGTGTACGATATCGAAGTCGTTCTTGATCGAGTTGCGTTTTCACATTGACCACCATGCCATTAAACGCATTATCTGCCTGTCCTCTCACAGTTCCTCTCCTCACTAAGCACAAAACAACTTCTGACGGTGTGGTGTGGAAAACGTGTTACTCAAATTTACATCGCCATTGTCTGCTACTTGTTTGTGGTGCGTTGCGTCGCGGATCCGAACAAACGACAAACTCAGGAATTTTATTGGTAAACTGTTTCGCAGTCCTTCTTTGAAACAACGCAAATCACAACGACATCTCTTCCAGTCATAAAATCAGTATAACTATTTTGAAACATCTGAAAATCTTCTCTTTTTACCATGATTTGCCTTCATGAGAGCATTAAATAACATGTTGCTTCAAACTCGAAAAGTCTTTCTGGGTTGTGGAAACACCCCTATAAGTCCGCTTCACACTTCTGGCCAAGGCTTTATTATTTCCTCTACGTCACAGCAATAACGAGGCAGAAAGAATAGTCAAAACCACTTTAGTTCTCACACAAAGGTTTTGTAAAATAATATAAAAGAACAACATCTCTCAGAAAATTGGATATTTGGATTATTAACTAAAAAACGATACACTGAGATTCTTGTGAATGTTCCAAGTCAGAATATGTTGTATTTGTCATGTTTAGTGAATATCTACCTTTCTATAACTCTTTCTGTGTATGTTATGCAAATTTTTACTCATGACTATAAATTGTAATACTCATCTATAGTTATTCGATACCTAATTTTAGTTCATGAGTATAGCATTCTATTTTAAGATATTAAGAGTGTAGATTGAGTAGGATCTTCAATTAGTTGTGTACTTAGGAGCTTACGAACACTACCAATAATATTACCAACAAACAAATAACATTATTGGTAAAATCTGTTGACAACTTTGGTGTAATTAATCATTTGCTAGTGGGGTCAGATGGAGTCTTAGAAGAATTGGGTTATTTCGCATTGGATAGGTTAGGTCAGGTGAGTTTTTCAACAGTGTGCAATAGTCTCTAAGTTTCACGTAGCCAAGAGGAATAAAATACGTCTTCACTCCCTATATTTGGACATGCATGCGTGTAGCTGTCAAAAAAAATCAATCTTATTTCTTATGTTTTGTTTCATAGCATCAGCGTTGTATTTAGATATTTTTTGAGAGGAAACATTTGTTTGGATTATTCATTGGAATTGCAAAGTGTCAATTGAATTCCAATATTGTTCTAGCTCTGTTGTTTAAAAGAGTTCTGGGCAATGCCATTTTGATACAGGAGCACTACTGGTAGACCAGTACATTTGAGGATTTGAACATTCTATCCTTTGAGATATGTAATATAACTTTAGGAATTAGTTACGATTTAATTAATAATTCTGTAAATTCTTCTTAAAAGTCCATTTTAAAACTTTCACAATTAAATTATTTGTCAAGTTAAAAAACAATCTTGTTGGTATTATTTGATTTTGTTACTTCGTTTATGACCATTGAGATGTAATACATGCCACCAACGATGACGACAGAGGAAGAATCTCAATGAGCAGAAATTATTCATTTGCCGTCTGTAACTAACAGTCACTTGTAACAGAAAGGCGAGATCCTAAACGTCGACAACATTAATCTAGGGGATGTTGTTTTGTACTTGAGTAACAAACCAGTGAGCAAGATCATGGATACTTGCAGACTTGGAGAATCTCTTGACGTAGGAAAGGAAGCAAAGAACACGCATATGGATGCTTCAGTGGCATGGAAACCTGACTTCAACGATGCAGAATTGACAAAAAGTGACAAATATTCACAATGTTGGATTTAGCTACCGTCAAAAGAAAATCAAATGGAAGCAGTTTAGAAATGATGTATCAATTTTCACTTTGATATTTTGGTTGCAAAGGACGTATTTGAAAAGTAATTGTACGTCCAAGATCGAAACAAAGCAGAATCGTGTTTCACTTGATGGTTAATGCTACATAGCACGAAAGAATCTTTGAAGAAACCAGGCTGTATGTGCGCTGTGCAGACATCATGCATAAAGTAGAAACGACATCAGTCAAACCCTGGACAGATATACAGCTAAGTACCGTCTACGATGAGTAAAAGTGGAAACTTTCGTCATTGTTTCTTATTATGAATACTTAATTTCATTGCTTGTTAGTTAGTTATATTTTATTTTTTATTATTATATGCTATTGTAACACTGTATGCTGGACTTGACCTTTTCCGAAATTGAGTTAATTTCTGCTTGACCCAAGCTGACCTTTTCATTTTATTCATTCTCAACAACTAACACATAGCTAAAGTATTCTCTCTGTGGGTGGGCTTAATATCAGGATCATCATTAATAGAAGAGGTAAATATGTTTATTTTGGTCAATTATTATTATTATTATTATTATTATTATTATTAAACATGATGATTTTGACACAGTGTTATCTTGTTTCTGTACTTATTTGGTTGAACTTCGTCAAATATTTTCTTTCACATAAGCATACCGGATCGGAGTGGTGTTTTTCTGAGTGATTATACATAATCCAGCTTATTGTCAAGTAAACATCAAGATCATTCTAGAAGGTTATTTATGATGTTCATCGTCCTTGGAATGAATGTGTGGCCATCTTGAGAAGAAAAGCTGTGTCTACTCCGTTCAATAATGGGAAATTAAAAGAATCAGATTCCTTGGTGTAGGCAAAATGGTGTGTGTATTTTCTTCATCAACGCAGTCTTGGATTTACCTCTGAACACAGTAACCTGCCTTGACTGTGAATATTCTAGAAATGGTGATAACACAGAAAAATGGTTGTGAACTTTATTTCTATCTCTTTTCTTTAGCTAAGAAACGTAATGTGCATCTATCGAAAAAATGATAGCACCTTAGATAATTTTTACTGGACGTCAAGTCTGACTTCACGAAGTTGTCAATATTGCAAATACTTTCTAGTTTAAAATGTATGAGATTTTATTTCTGTTTTGAGTTAGATAAGCTGCTTATTATTATTATCATTTATTATTATTAGTATTATTATTATTATTATTAAACATGGTGATTTTGACACAGTGTTATCTTGTCTCTGTACTTCTTTGGTTGATCTTCGTCAAATATTTTCTTTCACATCGGCACACCGGATCGGAGTGGTGTTTTCCTTCACGGCTGTGCTTTTCCCATATAAATCCGTGCATTAGTCAATTTAATCATGCATCTTTGACTCATGAAACGTACAATGAGCAAAATCGGTATACCTAATGGAGCAACGGTGCACATGAATCGAGTGAGACACAGCGACATGAATCGAGTGAGACACAGCCACATGAATCGAGTGAGACACAGCCACATGAATAGAGTGAGACACAGACTAATCAAGAAGAAGACACAGAAGAGGGGCACAATCTTCATAAAAATGGCATATGATCTGTTGGATGATATCCTGAGCGAGGAGATAAAGGGAAAAGAAAAATGGGTGGGATAAAAAGAAAACGAGGAGCATGAAACATATCAAGAATATCTTTTTCAACACTAAACCTTTCAACTCTACCAATTCTCTTGTATTTGCATGTAGTATCATTGTAGTTTTAAGCATGTTTGTTCATTTCACTATTGCTCTCTCTCTCTCTCTCTCTCTCTCTCTCTCTCTCTCGTTATTGAGTAAGATGTGTCCCGTACCTCCGTTGGAGAACCTGTTGCCCAACCCCAATTCCTTATTTAGTATGATTAGTCTAGACACTGATATTAAACCTGCGGTAAAAAACAACATGAAATCAACCTGTTTTAGTGCTGTCTTGTATCTCAACGGGACACATTTCTGGGCGTTGCTTGAGAGCGCTTCCTCTACTTTCAAAAATCGGTTCATGGAATAGAATATACTATATTTAACTTGGTCATAACACCGTATATTTCAAGTACAGCTAAATGTATCAAAGAAGAATTGTTATAAATTGCAAAAAATTACAATCAAACATGTAATTCAATAATGTATTTATATGATGATAGCGCCAGATAAAGGACTTTCTTATGTAAATTACTGGTTGTCAATTTCCATTTGACACAAAGTTACTTTGATAAATTCAAGGAACTATACAAAATAAAGTCTCATGTTTTATTTTATGAATTTCATAAATGAAACCTTCATTCAAAATAACACCAAGAAAAACAATAAATGTATCTCGTGAGAAAACAGTTTTTAGTTCTTAGTCCTTTAAGATGCGTTCATTGTGAAGAACGTAATGTGCAGCAATTTCAAGGGCATTTATAGCCAGTAAATATCAGATGACACTTATAGCCGGTAAATGTCAGATGACACTTATAGCCGGTAAATGTCAGATGACACTTACAACCAGTAAATATCATATGACAATTATAGCAGATAGATGTCAGAAGACACTTACAACCGTAAATGTCAGATGACACTTACAGCCGGTAAATGTCAGATGACACTTATAGCCGGTAAATGTCAGGATATGATATATACAGGAGGTATTAACGCAGGTAAATATCACAGAGATCCGAAAACATCATTCCTAGAAATTGTGACATTGTTTGGCAGTACAGTTCAGTTTTGTCTGCGTTGCAGACTCACTAAATGCCACAAATATCCGTTAGTGTCTCCGATGACACTGAAGAAAATGTCTACAACTTAAACACAAACGGTTTACACTAGTGATGCCCATCTCAGCTGAAACGAAGAAGTAGTCGATGTCCATCCGTTCCTCAGTACTGAAGAGTTTTGAAAATAAGATGTCTTCTAAATTCGAAGAAACTTACATATTCAGGTTATCTCAGACGGTTTTGGAGCAGAATGTACTTCATCCGGAACCAAGTTTACCCATTTCTGATAAACAAACACGCACATACACGCACGCACGCACACCCACCCAACCCATACATACATACATACATACATACATACAAACATACATACATACATACATACATACATACATATGTATAGGCAGAAAGCTAGATGTGTGGACTGATCGAGATTAGAGTCGGACAGGCAGATTGACGGATTGGAGGCATGCATATTAAATAACGAAACAAACCAGACAGACTCAAGACTAACAGCCACATTTATGACATGTACATTTTCAGGATTGACAGTAAATGTCACGCCATTAGATGTCAAGAATTATTCCATTTACTGGCAACGCATCTTTCATAGTCTTAACACATTTACCTGCGCCTTTGCATGGGATATCATCATTGAATGATACTGTTGTTAAAATAACTCGCTTTCTATCTCACAGAAAAGTTATTGATTAATAATGCAAACAATTCCCTCCGTACTTCAACGTTACTCTTGAACAGAGGTTTGTCTATAATTGTTGATTCCGTATAAAACGTAATTGTTTTGTAGACGAGGATATTCTTCATTTGTTTTGTTTTTTAAATCCTAATTTTGTTTCGGCTTCTCCTGTATATCGATTTGTGTTTCTATCACCTCATCTCATTATGAAACCGTAGCGAAACTCTAGATCGCAGGACGATTATTGTGTTATATTATTGATCTACGATGCATGCCAATACTGTGTGCTTGAAGATTAAACAGTATTTCATCGATAGGTGTCTTAATATTTTACACTAGTTCAGCTAGGCCATATTACATTGAATTTAAATGATATTCTGCACAGACTGCACTAGGTGGCAGGATTAATTGACAGGATGCAATTCACTGCTAATGATAGTGACTACTCTTGCCAGAAGACAGATCCGGGCACTTTATATTTAACAGACAAGCCGTCTCTGCTATGTAATTTGTCATTACAAAATTCAGGAAGTCTAAACAGAGGACACAGCAATTCAGAATTAATCTGATTTGACAACGAATGGTTATTAGTAAAACGTGACTGGCATTTCTAGCCTAGCCAGTTTGTCTTGGTACATACAATTCGAAGGAAAACATGGAGGATATTTTCTTTTCCAACGTTAATATAGGATATGTCATCGTGTGGTACTCAAAACATCATATTTTTGCAATTTAAAATATAACATATAAAAGGAACTTTTCTTTATATTACATAGCAGACGTATTCCGGAATCGATGCTTTCAAAATTAAACTAACTCTTCAGCACAACACACTCACCCCACCAACTTTGCCTTAATTCACTTTACTTTTATTGGTTGTTTGAATAAATACGTAACGATGGAAGGCGGTAGGCTTTGGTCGAGCTAATCTGTCGCAGTAAAGTACATTTTGTCAATTGCTAAACTATTAGAACCTATTGAAAACAATTTAAGTCCGATTCAGCCATGTATCACAGCGAGTTTATCGTTGTTATCAATGACGAAACGGAACAAAACTTCAGAGAGACGCGAAAGGCGTCTGGTACAATTAATTTCTCAAGGATTAATTTCCATCAATGAATTGTAAGACAGTTTATGTTTCTTTGTTATAGTTCAACAATTATTATTTAAATTGGCTAAGATACAACTGTTGTAGGCACGCACAGTCAAGCGTCGTATGCCATATGGGAAATCTTATATTTCGAGTACGTATATGCATTCAGAAATGAAATCATATATTAACCCGGCCTGATAGAAATGAAGTTCTGATAAAACTGATATTTGTGTGATGGTAAATAAGCAATCCAGGGAATTAGTTTACTATATCTATTTTGCTGTCTTTATAGATACTGTAAATTGCATACACGATTCGCGCATGTGTCAACACGGTATATATATATATATATATATATATATATATATATATATATATATATATATATATATATATATATATATATATATATTGAGAACTTTAACCATAAGTTTGGGTCCATTTGCAAAGTTAGGCGGATGCAGGTTTAAGACGAGAATGACATATGCATTAAGGAACGTTGGACCCAAACGACAGGCAGATCTGACTTAACCGAAGGAGAGCATGATTAGCGATGGATAGAGGAGTACTACTTATTGATGAAAAGCAAAATGTTATTTATATTTATGAGAGAAGTTGTTTCCCTTTATCTGTGTCTGGCTGGAATATTCTCGTTAAAATCTAAAGATATTACAATTTTTATTTAAATTGGACCATATATTTAACAGAGTCAGATTTCTTTGCCAAAAAGGAACATTTTTCAACAATGACACTATTTACTACAATAAAATATGTCCGTCCATTATAGTGGTAATAACGTGTAGGAATTGACAGAACCATTGATTTCTTAATTAAAAGCCTTTCTCTTTCTTCTTGACAGAAACCATGTGCTTATAATTTCCAAGCACATCATTCAGTGGAATCGGTTAAAACGTTCATATTTTATCTGGCATAATTACGTAATTCATTTATGTATGCACTGTATCGCTTTATAACAAGGACCCAAACTCTCTCGAATGTTTTCTACTTAATGGAAAAATTGAACTACGCAATATGATAGAATCTTCAAGGTTTAAGATGAACATTAAGTCTTTAGAAAACTTTTAATTAAGCAAGGTGGCAAAATAATCGTCAAATTCAAATGGAGATATTCGTATCCTGATCTTTGACTACTTGCTGACAAACCAAGTTCAAGAATCTTAAACTCAGTGTTAATGTTGTGTGATATTTTTCCATGCCAAAGTTGGGATGAATTATTGGCACACAAGTCAAAGCTGTCACTTTATCTCTCTTACGAAGATAGACTAATACAATCTGACCTTTTGCTTCTAGTAAGCTGTTTCATTCGCGGGCTTATTTGACCAACTTTCTTTTTTTATATTGCTAAGGACATTTCAATTGTCATCTAATGTGGATAAGTGACTTGACTTATATTTTAGTTAGATATACTATCATACAGATTTCAATGCAAACATTTTGACGGGACATGTTACCTCTGTAAATGAAATATTATATAAATCAACAAACCCATACAAACTTAGATATGATAGGCCTGTCTGTAGGTTACCAGTTCTTTAATATTCTCCTATGTCGAAAGGTTTTGTTTATTTCTACTTTATTAATTAATCGGAAATTAAATAGAACGAATGAATTAGTCAGTCAGTAGAATATTAAATAGAACTGCTGAATTAATCAATAATTTAAAATGAATGTGAAAATGATATCTTCAAGCAAATCAAAACAAATGTGTAATTGTTTGCAGAAATTGGACTGAATTTATATTTCATTTAATAAAAGAGTGTGATCTAATAACTTTAAGATAATGCCTGATACACAATATCAAGTCCTAATTTGGATTTCTTATATAAACACCGGTATTTTGACCTTAAGAAGGCAAGGCAGCTGCATTCTTTCTCCATACAAGCCACTATAATTTCGTACAGTCTTTATAAATACTGGCACCCATACAACTATTGAATATACAGGTCCATTTTCTTTTTTGTTGCCTTCCATTGACGTAACGAATTCAAAGTACAATGATGAAATGACAGCTTAGCGTTTGAACATGTACACAGCAATTGCATTTACGATGAGGACCAGACACTGGAAAAACTTAATTGTGTTTATTCATTTGATATACGCCATTAAACACTTAAGTCAAAATTTGTTATTTTTTAATTATATTGATTTCTGTAATGGGAAAAGAAAAAGAAGAGAAAGGTTTTCAAAAAGGTAACGAAAAATATTTGATTCATCGATTTATTCATTGATTGATTCATTGATTCATTGATTCATTCATTGATTCATGTTTAACGGCAGATGTACGGTGCTTAGGCATTTTAGTAAAGTACCTTCACCGTAGCCTCACCACATCGGCCTTCCCAGCCTGGTCTGCACACGACTGGAAACCAGCAACTTTGTTCCAAGTCCAAAACGACAACTCACAGGGCGACTGCGGCAAAATAACTAAGCATCATTAGAACAAAGTAATTTTCCTTGATACCTCCTATAGAACTATGCATTTCCAATGGAGATAAAATAGACAAGCCAGTCATTAAACTCCACAGGAGCAATTGAGCTTGCATTTAACGCACATATTTTGTTCTCAGAAGAAACAAAAAACGTGATCCGCATGTATATTAAAGTTAATTTGTTACCCCAATATGTATGCGTTTTCAGAAAATCGACTTTTTATTTAGTTACTGGCTTGCCATATTTAAAGCTTTAAAATGGAATAATCTTTGTGTAGTTCATCTGTCTTATTTAATTAAATTGTATATCAACGATACGTAATTGCTTTATTTTGATGTGTCGTTGGTGCACGGAACATTTGTATTCTCCTCAAAGTGCATTGTTGTTATACAAGGATTATTACTGATAGCATAACGTTTAAAGTTTCTACTTCGAAGATGGTATGTATAGACTCGTTCGCTTTTAGTATTTAAGATTGTCAGCTTTGAATACATTTAATTAACGACATTTTTTGTGCACGAGCATGCATCAAAGTAAGTAAGATGTAATTTAAAATTAAATTGACAAGAGAAATCATAAGCTTATATTTAAGCAACACTCATTTTGTAATTAAAATTTGCTGACCTCAACTTTTCCTTGTGACATTTTCATTATGTACGTGTTGTGTCGGTAAGTATTCAGAATCAGGAACAAAGAATATGAATGTGATAAATGCAATCTCAGATTCAATATGAATGAAAGAGCATTTTTCAAGAGATTTGTGTTAGAGAAATTTAAATGTTATTCAAATATGCAAGGGGAAATCTCCAAAAAATGTATTGGCAAAGATGTTTAATATAAACAGTCATTTTGATGACCTAAAACTGCTTAGAATTTCTACATGTCAAAAATAGAATCTGCTTGACTGCACACCGGATGGTATCTTAAGTTATTTATATCTATCAAATTTTTGCCCAAGAATTTGCTAGAATGTTTCGGTCAGATCCCAAGTTAGGAAAACGATGATATCGTTTTCTGATCCTGTATTACATGCCAGAACCGCCTTTTTCCTCAAGCTTTCCTGGTTACAACTGAACGAGCGTGAATAACTATGCCGGAGCCACACTCGAGATTTCAATGAAAATGTGTAGCATTCTTTTAAACAACTCTGTATTATCAAGTTCCAGCAGTCCCGCTGTAAAGAACTGTCAACATTATATTCATAGTATGTGTGATATTGTGTTTTCGGAAACATATTGACATTCCACGTATATATCACGTGGCTATTATGTCTAAAAAATTCTGCGAAACACCTACCAATTGATTGACGATATAATCAATTTATTGTTTAAATGAGCTTTAATATTTTGATTTATTTATTAAATGACATTTAGCTATGGTGGGTTTAGGTTGAGGTGACGATTACAGTTTTCTTAATACGTCTGTTCCTAAATAAGAGGATATATTATTACGAATGACCGGTATTTTTCTGACAGTGAATGCTTTATTGTCAACATTCTCACACAGATAGGCTTGTTGCTACGTGTTTTGGTTTAGATCCACCGTTGTCGGAAGAAGGCTGATTAAACCTGCAGGAAAAATAACTTGTTGAATGAGAATCAAGAGATTATTGGAGAATTTTGGACTGAAAGGATAGAAAGAGGCACAATCTGGGCAAACTGAAATAAATTGTCTTTTCGATTTCCATCTAATTGCAATCATTTCAAAACATCTGTGCAAGGGGTGACTCGGGCGTCTAATTAAATGACCATGTTTACAGGCTGGTCAGGATAATATGGGAAGAGTGCGAGTCTTTTACTGTACAAATCTGTGGGATGTCTCCTAAGGAATAATTTACAGGGCAGCATGTAAGCTTATGCAAGTCAAAATCAGCACACATGAATAAACTATGGCCATGAGTAAGACTTTGTATATATTGTTTATTTTGATCTTATTCATCAAACTATATGTTTGTTTGTATGTATGTATGTATGTATGTATGTGTGCGTGTGTCTGTGTGTGTGGGTGCGTGCGTGCGTTAGTCTTGCATTCTACGTACAACAAATGTTCATTAATTTTAATAAGCTTCATGGAAACCAACAAAAAATGTACTATATTAGGATCTACCTTACACAAAGATATTGACTTATTTTGCAATTATAGAAACTGCTGCATTTGTTCTATATTAAGCAAATATGATAATTGGAATAAAGCTTCCAATTACAAAAGAAATATTGATCAGTGGAGTGACACAAAAGATAATGTGACTATTGCTTAGGTATCGATTATTTCATGCTCGTAATATTGGCTAAATCTGCAGTCTCTCTCCAAGTACAACTCATAGCAAACAGTAGAAAATAGTGCTGAAAGTAATGTAACGTATGTATGAATTAAACAGAATGATAGTTTAACGCGATTATTGTGACGGTCAGACACAGCTTCTGATATTAATATATAATGTGACTCAATATTTTAAAGAGAAGCAGAGGGTATTCTAAATAATTAGCCTACTTTTTTCTCACACAATCTTACAATAACCTACGAACCATCGAAATATCACAAGGCCGAAATCGCTTCAACATAACTTACAACCATCGATATTTCACAAGACATCAACCGCTTCAATACAACTCGCAACCATCGATATATCACAAGGCTTCAATAGCTTTTATATAACTCACACCCATCGATATATCACAAGGCTGAAATACTTCAACATAACTTAAAACCATCGATATATCACAAGGCTTCAATTACTTCAATATAACTCGCAACCATCGATATATCACAAGGCATCAACCGCTTCAGCATAACTTACAACAATGGACATATCACAAGGATTCAATAGATTCAACATAACTCACATCCATCGATATGTCACAAGGCTTATATTGTATTGAATCAAGGCTTTTCGAGTTTGCATGTAAAATTAATTTATATCAAGGAAAATTTTGATTCCAGTCTACTTTTTATTATACGCTTTTGATCATATACATATGCAAATGTAAATTTAGGTATATTTCCTGTGCATTGTTGGCAGTATTTAGTTTTAACTGACGTAGTGGCAAATAAACATAATATATACAAGATACGTTTGAAAAAAGTGTATCAATCAAATACTTATGGAACAGTGTGTCAATCACATAGCTATGGAATAGTGCGTCAATCAAATAGTTACGGAACAGTGTGTCAAACAAATTGCTATGGAATAGTGTGTCAGTCAAATAGATATGGAATAGTGTGTCAATCACATAGCTATGGAATAGTGTGTCAATCAAATAGTTATGAAATAGTGCGTCAATCACATAGCTATATAATAGTGTGTCAGTCACATAGCTATGGACTAGTGCGTCAATCACTTAGCTATAGAATAGTGTGTCAATCACAGAGTTATGGAATAGTGTGTCAATCACATAGTTATGGAATAGTGTCTCAATCATATATATATGGAATAGTACGTCAATCAAATAGTTATGGAATAGTGTGTCATTCACATAGCTATGGAATAGTAAGTCAATCACATAGCTATGGAATAGTACGTCAATCGCCTAGCTATAGACTAGTGTGCCAATCACATAGCTATGGAATAGTGTGTCATTCACATAAATATGGAATACTGAGTCAATCACGTTGCTGTGGAATAGTGCGTCAGTCACATAACAATGGAATAGTGCGTCAATCAGATAGCTATGGAATAGTTCGTCAATTACACAGCTGTGGAATAGTGCGTCCATCACACAACTATGGAATGGTGCGTCAAATCAAATAGTTATGGAATAGTGTGTCATTCACATAGCTATGGAATAGTGTGTCAATCAGCATAGCTTTAGACACTCGGTACATTGTGTCATATTCATTGCATTCACATTAGCTCATAGTTATCCATGTTGTCTTATGATATCACATATCTGAAAGACAGCATTTTAATATTCAGCTTTATCGTCTTATATCAAACAAGTTTGAAAATTCTGTAAAGATTGACCCTTTAAGGAAACTCAAAGTCCATTTCAAAATGGTTCGTACTCTATGTTTTTTTCTTAGCTGATATAGTTTCCTTAGACTTCGCATTTACATTGGTCACTTGCTATTACGTGACTTTTTAATTGTGAGTATGGTCATGGATTCCATTATACTGAATTTGCTCCGTTTCGGAATGATTTATTTGTCTATTTGACACGTTTGACAAAAAGGACTAGTTGATGAAACTAGGAGATAGGTGACACACTTGTCTAATATATAATATATTTTATTATTTTATACCGAATTCAAGGAGTGAAAGTAGATTGTGTGTGTATATATATATATATATATATATATATATATATATATATATATATATATATATATATATATGTGTGTGATATATATATATATGTGTGTGTGTGTGTGTTAGAGATTTATGCTATGAAACGTTTTGTACCATACCACAGGAACCGTATAATACATCTCTTATATTTCAAAAAATTTAATATCTTCCCACTCCAGGGGAAATTAAATGATCATCACCTTATTGTAGATGAACATTGATATGCGTATAACTGGTGTATAAATTTTCGTCTGAAACCTTTAACCAGAGTATTTTAATTAAGTTTACATTAAAGTTGTTGTCACCATAAACTTGTTAATACAAATAGGAAGTGTTGACAGTGAACCCTGCAAAATTAGGCAAGGAAGCTGTGTGGGAGATGCAAAAAACCGGGCAAGACAGCGAGTAAACACAAAACATACTGACTCAAAAAAGTGTAGATAATTAGTGGACTAGAGAAATTGCATAAATTTTAAACAGAAAGCAACTGCTCTCCTGAAAATATTCAGATAACTATCGGTATTACACAGTAATACGTGTACTTAACACATAATCATACTCTAGTAAATAATTACATTTAATCTAATTTTTTCAAAGGTCATAATTTTCCCCAATAACTTTCGAAGCCTTCCCTTTGGCCACCATATTGATATACATGACACGTGTCAAACATGTGATTAAAGTTTCCAAAATATAATTATAATTGAAATATTCAAATATAATTTATTAAAACTACAAGCAGGGCTTGCCTTATGTCGACTGGACCTATTTGGCCTGTTTTATTAAAACATAATTCAAATACTTTTTGAGATTATTTTGTATTGAAAAATGAAAATATGCTTTGACTATCGTTGAATTCGTCAAGACACTACTCGGTATCATCCATACATTCCATACTGGTATGTATATTTGTATTTGTTGGCTTTCTTAATGATTTAATGTTATATAATTATAGGTTGCTGCATTTGTATGAGAATATATGAACGAGTTTATTTGGATAGAAATACTGAACGGTCTTCGGATTGCGGTATATCCATTCGACAAAACGAGTTCATATTTTCCTATGCAAATGCAGTAACCATTTTATTATATCCTCATTTTCTTATTCTACCTAAGGTTTAATTATAGAAACAAAATACACTACAAGAAACAAAGTAAATGAATGTATACAGTATTCCAAACTAAATGCACAAACGCAGAATCATCATTACACAACAACAACAGTATTAATGTGCATATAACTCCGCCCAGAAAAAATTGGACTTAGTCGCGCGCTAGACATAACTTTCGAAATAAAATGGAGTTTTGGTATACTTAAAATTGTAATTTGGAGTCATATTGTGAATAAATGCGCATTGCAACAACTTTTCCATTCGATTTGGAATGAATAGATCTTTTTTGTCTATTCTACGACTGGATTTATCTGTGCCAATTCTACATGAAATACATTGGATTGAAGCAGTGAGGAGGAAGCGTGTCGACATCTGCAAGTGTGTTTGTGTTCTGTTATCAAATGTTTGAAATCATAATATTGCAACTCTAATTATCAAAAAGACGCTATGGAATTTAATGTTTATTTCATTTTGAATGCAGTAAGGATGATGTATTTGCACTTGGAATATAGTCGAAATTACATTACAATTTCGAAATGTGTAATCAAGCTTGAGAAACCATGCCATGGCTCATGTAATTCGGATTTCAGAACTAAGAAAGTACATTCTGAGGATATACAGGATGTAAAACTGTAAGTGTATTTTTTGCCATTCTTATTACCAGCTAAATAAGGCAGTTTATGCCTTGTCACTTGCATGTTATTTGTAATGATCTGGCGTCTATAGCTAGCCTAAATCCGAAACGTTGTATCAAAAAAGTTAACACGGAATGTGCCAAAGCAGCTGGTATGTGGAAGTCGACGAAACATCTCGTTTAATTCATTCAGAAACAAATTTAATCAACCATAACGTAAAGCGTCTACTGCGAGAGCTCCTAACACACTGTTGGGCAACGTGAGTTCAATATTAAGTTGAGCGTGAGTGCAATATCGTAAAATACTGAACGATTTTGACAATGTAAAGTTAACGGACAAAAATATGAGCACATAATAAATTTGTATTTTGTACTTGACCTTGTCCAAAATTAAGTTCACTGTGAACCTGACCAGGGAGATTTATTTTGTAAACAACTTCATACAAAGCTATATTTCTCTATGAGTGGGGATTTAATATTCAGATTATCAATAGAGGTAAATATTTTTTCTGGGGTCTGGGTCTAGGACACCAGATTTCCACCTGGAAATTCATAAACCTTTTGAAAATTTTGAATGTTTTATAAAGGAGGCTGATCTACATCCGGGCTTTGTTAATGCGTCCTAGTTTTTATATAATGTTGGTTATGGGAAAAATTGCTCATTCTTCCCTAATATTTTGAAGTAGAATCAGTCTTATTTTTGTTTACATTTTTTTCATTTCAGTGGATTAATTTATTCAAATTATTATTTACTGGAAACATAAAGATCTCATCACTAATATTCTTGGACAGGGACATTAATTTGGAATTAGAGTGAACTCAGACAAGGACATTTTATTTATTAAATTATT
>JAPYKE020000133.1:760000-867500 GCA_028554795.2 Sinohyriopsis cumingii | reverse complement strand
TCTAAACAACACTGGCTCCGAACTCAGGTGCTCTGTAAACGTTCTGTTTACAACGTAGAAGAATTTACATAAGTTAGGCATATAATATAAATATAATATACATAGCATTATATATATATATATATATATATATATATATATATATATATATATATATATATATATATATATATATATCTTTGGTATTACTGACGCAGCATATGAATATTATCTCAGCTCATATGAGCTTTGTCAAATAGATGACAAACAACGTTTAAGATGCAAACAAATTAACTTTGTCATGAATCATTATAAGATGTAATTGCGAAAATTAAAGTAGAAAATGTTTATGTAAACAACACATACCAGGCCTAAACTAACGCTACAACCACTATCCAACACTACGAATGATACCTAAGCAAAGTATGTACACTGTATTTAGGGTACTGATGAGAGTACGCATATATACCATCAGTACGTTTGGTTGTTGCCATCGGTATCATGAACACTACAGCATCATCAAAGTCATTCTCTTCCCCCGTACCCATCTGCAACAAGCACCCTGCAACGCTATCGTCGTTATCTTTGCCCTGGTCGGTATCTGCCTCCACATCGGCATCATCGCACTTTTCTCAAAAGTTGAAGGTCACTTAGGCTTAATGTTTCTATAATGTGTTGTTGTTCTTATACCAAAAAACTCATGTCCTCTATAGTACACATTTAGGCGGTAATTTATTGACAACATCGCTTTAGATTAGAGTGTCACACCACACAATATTTTGCTGTTGTTGTTTTTGTAGGGTTTAACGCCATTGTTCAGCACACGATACATGGCGGCCAGTATTAAAGGTGGAGGAAGAACCCGGGAAAACCCCGGAAAGAACCACCGACCCACGAGAAGCTACTGGCAAGCTTTCTAACATACCCACATTGGCTGAATCCGAGACTCGAACCCACAGAGGTGAGATGGCAATGATCCGTAACGGAGAGCGCTTTAGACTACTCGGCCATTCGGGGCCCCTCAATATCTTGCTTTGTTCCAAGTTTCCAAGCTACAGTATCTATGTAAGTATGTGTTTATCTATGCATGTATCTATGTATATATGTATACATGTGGGTGGTTCGGTGGGTGGATAGGTAGGTAGGTAGGCATGCATGCCTCTAAGTCTGTCTGTCTTGTCTGTATGTCTGTCTGTATGTTTTTCTGTCTGTCTGTATGCATGCATGCATACATGTATTTATGTATGTATGTATGTATGTATGTATGTATGTATGTATGTATGTATGTATGTATGTATGTGGGTAGGTGGGTGGGTAGGTAGGTAGGCATGAATACCTCTCTGTATGTCTGTTTGTCTGTTTGTCTGTCTGTATGCATGTATCTGGGTGGGTGGGCGGGTAGGTAGGTAGGTAGGTAGGCATGCATGCATGGTGTGACTCGGCCTTGGATCGAACACACCACCTCCCGTATCCGAGGCGGACGCTCTAACCACTAGGCCACCGGAGCGGTTATGTGTGTATGTATGTGTGTGTGTGTGTGTGTGTGTGTGTGTGTGTGTGTGTGTGTGTGTGTAGTAACTCTTTACGGTAACTAAGCACAATAGTTAATATATGTTGTTAACCATAGGTAAAGTTCGAAATGAACAGTGCTATTCTATTTTATTTCATGGAAGTATAAGATCTAAATCAATTTGTCACGTTTGGTCAGCAATGAAATGTTTGATGAAATTGAATATGGTCCTTGATCAAAACTGGTTTCGGCTTTTTCAAAAGAAGAACTCGTTGGACTGAGATGATATAAGATGCTTGTTCTTTACATTGGTCTATATTTTGTGTTCCTAATGTTTCATTATAAAAAAAAAATTCATTGGCAAATACACATTTTCATAAATATAATGCCAACAGTTGTCAGTGTCTTTTCAAATTGAAAGACGTTTTGATTGGCTAGGAGTGGAAATATAACCTCAAGCTCAAGTTCATGATATTATTATCCCCAAGATACGACTGGTATGAGAACAAAACTCATGTTCACCATTTCTGTTGTTATTTAGACATTGACATTACCGCAGACAAGATTTTGCACATACGATCCTTTATTTTGAGAGACAGAGCTCTTCACATATTTCCTTATTGTTATTAAAATGGATCTACTATTTTAAGCATCAGACTGACGTTCTAGGTGAGGTAATCTATACTCCAACATATTTTCGCGCCAAGTCTTGTCAATAAGATTAGAAATTATGTCATTTTAAGAAAAAACCGCACAACATAACAGGCGATACATGTTAGATTCAATACATTTCATGTCAGGACCACTGATAAGATCTCACACAAGAAAGACGTGTCAATGATATGGGAAAATTAAAGTGAATTTGCGATGCAGAAATTATTATTGACATTTTAATGTAATATGTGCAATAACGCGGTGAATTTAGTAGCTGCGAAGACACAGTTCAACCCTGCAAATGAGTCATGTTACATTAAGGTAGAAAAATTATCCCCATATGGTCAATTTCATACGTGTCAGAAAGATTTTAGATGTTCCTGTAATGTATTGCTGATGGAAAATCATGGGCACTAAATGGTCTATTTAGAACGTAAACTCTCAGTGTGACGATTGATTCAGACTGAAGAAGCTACTGTGCTGCTAAAAGGCTTAGTGAAAGTTTTTTTCTTCTTCATAATTGTATTCATTTTTGCTTGAGACTGCTCAAAATTCCTCTCAACGTATTCATTGTTTTGTAATTTCTCATAAATTAACTAATGACAGAGAAAGAAATCCAGAAATGTAAACAGATGACATCGATACGCACACATCACCTCCACCCCTGTATGAATCGGACTACTAATTCATTTCCTATAAAACTTAATTTTAATATAAAATTATTTAATATCTTTATTAGACCGGCATACAAACCACATATGATTCCATTAACTGGAATCAGAGAATTTTTCCACCTTTAAAAAACGAATGATTCACCGCAATTTTATGGTGCCTCGTCAGTGGCGTCGATAGGGTTGGTGTTACCCCGTGCGGCACCTCATGGTGTCAGCCCCATGGACCTCTTTCCGTAACAGACCATACAGAATCCTTAGCAATGTCATTTTGGTGTCACCCCCTCTGATGGTGTCACCTGGTGCGATTCGCACCCCCAATTACCCCTAGTGACGCTGTTCTGCTAAAGAGGGTACAACCTGCTCTGCACCTAATAACATAGCCTCACACCAATAGTCCATACGCTATTTTGACAGTACGTAACTTAATACAGGATATTAAAATAAAAGTTAATATTTTGATGTCAGCTATAGTACAAAGATTAAAGTTTATGAAATGCATGATAAAGAACAAAATTAAGTACATTTAGAAGCCAAGAGGTGGATTTAAAAATCTTTAAACTCTGCTAAATGTTCCTCCCACCAACAAACAGGTTCCCTGGCCGTAAAATAGTTAGTGGACCGAGAATTTAAAGCTATTTTGGGGTTAATTACTAACTAATCCACAAATGGATCTAAAACAAATTCTGTGATTCGATTACACATACCTCTAAATGGAGATTATTCTCTTGTTCATCAATATTCCTTAGAAGGTTATTGTCTACAAGCCCCGAGAAATACATGTTAAACAAAGGAGACATTTTGGGGCAACATCAACTTAGAGGTGTGGCTAAGTACATACCGGATTCAATGTCGCGCAGTAATGTCACATCGAAACCGGGAATGAAAAAAATTCGAACTACTATATACTGGACATGATTAGACCCAACATTCGCTTTTCGAGACCTAGTTCAATCACTAGCCTCCATTATAAAAGTAGGTAGTAATCGATAATTTTCATCTGCAAGTTTGTGCTGACAACTAACGTGCAGAGCAATCCGTAATTGGGAATTAATAAACATTGCTTGAGCTGTATTGGAATTAATTTTAGAACTACAATTAATATTTTATTTCAAGTCATTGAATTAGCATACATAACCACGATGATGTTTCATTTTGAGTGCCGAAAACATTTATTTTTTAACAATATAATTAGCAATATGCAATGTATTATGAATTATGTTCATTTGCGATATTAGCAGACTGAACTATAATTAAAAATTGTTTAAATGATATACGGCTATTGTATACGCTTTGAAAAAAACGGCACACTGCATGCAAAGAGAAATCTAGAAATCAACAGCATTCGACTATTTAATATATTGTATGTAATATCGATTGTTTTGGCATATCTTCAGTCTGTTAGGTAATACCAACACGATGTTCACACAAACCTGCACATTAATGAATCCCTGTTTGACTGGACGAGTACTGCATCAAAAGCATCATCATGTCCAGTAGTACTGGCGATTAACTCATACGCCAGACTCTATGTCTATCCATGCAAAATACCTAATTAAATTTCCCTGATAAATAATATAAATGAAGCCAAGAAAGAATCAGAATCAGAGCTGAGAGATGAAGTTTATGTTCTGGCTGCTGAAAAGGTGACCTCTACATCCATATATGCAAGAGTAGGTTGAATTAGAATTTTCTGTTTAAAAAAATGCAACTATTACCTAATGGACAATTTCATTCAGGAAAGTTCCAAATGTTTACAAGATAATATCTTAGTTAGATTTAGAAGGTCTGTTAAAAATTATAGTATAAACTGTGGTAAACAACAGGTAGACCCGACATTTCATGGGGAATTTCCAATGTTCTGGACTCAGATTGAGATAAACATGTTTACAAAACCAAAATCAATAATTCGGGTCAGTTAGAAAATCAACCTCATTTTGGACAAGGATAAGTCAAAAATACACTTATTAATAGCATATAATCAATAAAATAAAACTTACAAAAACTGCAAATTAGATATGCATAACAGTTCACATACCAATTCACATTTATATAGTTTACCCGATCCAGTCATATTAATTAATGTTTTAATGTCCATCAGGAACTTACAGGGACAAAGTACTTTGTTTATCTTCATGAATGTACCACCGTTGTCGAGTGCAATTTTTTTTATCTTCATGGTCGAATTCCGCATTTTCTGTAAGGAGTTTCATGCAATCTTTCTTTTCCATTACAAGTATCTGCATCGTGATTGATTAAATTTACCCAAGAAGTGTGAGAGGCGGAGCTTGTGAACAGCCGTGGAGTCAAAGTTCGACCGGCGAAATGCACAAGAACACAACAGTGGTAAGCTTGGCTTAAATAGTTCGTTTTTTTATTACAATTAAATTTCTCAGTCGTCAAAAGCAGAATTCAGTTCGTCATCATCAGCAGTGTCAAGGTATTTACAAACGAATTCTGGTGCAGTTTCACGCGTCTCACTTTATTTCCTTACTAAAATACAATGAGTGACTCCTTGTAATAATAACGTAAGATAAAGATTAGACTGGTCAGGTTGTTTTCAAAACAAAACCCCTTTTAATAAATATGTTCAGCATTCTCTCTCTCTCTCTCTCTCTCTCTCTCTCTCTCTCTCTCTCATATGTACACACACACACACACATACACACAGAGTTCACATATCTCGGTTTAATTAGGACTGAGTAAAGTGAAGATAGTATCATATCAAAATTGGAGCGAAAATTATCAGTGGACAGTGCTTATTCCTAGCCTTTCGTTTCCGTCTTGGGGTTATAATTAACCGTGTAACCGTATTGGTATATGATGTACAAATTAAAACTGATGTTAGGAAAAAGAATTTAAATAATACGCAAAAACGGTGACACTCTGATATGTTTGTTCTTTTTTTCTTGTAATCTGAAACGAATATTTTAATTGTCTCTCGTTTTTTGTGTTAAAACGGTTTAAGAACTTTTTCTTTGCTTGGTTAAGTAACTCTTTATTGCCCTATTTATAAATTATGTTAAATGATTATATTTGTAAGAATTGTTATATTCTTTAAAATCTTAAGTAAATTAGATAGTATTTTGTCTTTAAATACAAGCAGACTAAGAGATAGGAAAAACGAAAAGATGTGCTTGAATTTCAGATAATAAAAGAATGTTCCACATTTTGTTTACAAGATACTCATTTCACAGAAGCAATCCAATCGCAAGTTGAAACAGATTGAAAATATAAATGCGGTGAAAGCAATGGTTCCGGTAAAACGTCTTGAAAGGACGGAAATAAACCCGTTTAATCCAAATTAAAATCATCCTCTGCTGGAAGCATTACCGTTTTTTAGTAGCCCCAGCAGGCGAGCTCAAATACATCGTATTCATAGTTTCAGCCATACTCAAACTATGTGGCGTCAATTCACTGCGCACTAAATCTGGTTCACCTATATAATGCATTTGATGAAACACGGCGCTCTCTTGGATTGGAAGAAAGACTTCCCGCTCTGCATAGCTTTTGTAACGCGACTATAAATAGGTTAAAAAGTTAAATCTGTTTCGATCCGATCTTAGGTAATAAATACGAGTGACTCGTCTCATGGTTACCCTGTTCTTAACCACGAATGTTGATTATTGGAGAGTCCAAGCCTTATACCATCATAGCAAGCGTAGCGGCATCTACACTCATACCCGAGATGCTGTAGAACTTGTGAAATCATCATGGTCTAATAACAAGATGAAGGACACAACTATTTGGAAGAGAAGGGTTGCACCTATGGAGACGGATATATGATATTAAGTGCTTTATAGAAGATAATAATAAAAATGGTTCTTAACATATAGGTTGATTTAGGAAATGGTTTTTGATTCTGACTCTTGGAGATTTATACAGGAAGTGCTTTAACTTTTTTCATTTTGGTAAACAAATAAAACATTGGACATGTTCTTATATTTCTCTTGTAGAAATACTAATATTTTCCATATATATTGATATGTTGTCTCGTAAATGTAAACAAAATGTCATTTTTATTCTCCATTTTCTCTCAATTTATGAACTTCCTTCCTTTTGTCTGTTCTTAGCATCCTACAATAAGGAAAACTAATTGTGTAGAACTATATATTTGTCGTACAGTTGAAGTAGTGTACCAAAATATATGTATTACATACGTGTATTATCTATCTTTCTGTTTAAAAAAAAAAAACTTGCTAACTCAAGAAATGTAAAAGCTATGAATCCCGTTACCTGGTGCGGTAAGGTCTATGCAGAACTCCTTGGATGGCTGCCCGCAAAAACTGACAGACAAGATAGAGTAGATGAGCGTTAGCTGAAATGGGTAATGGAGATAAAAGGTTAAAGTTTAAAGATCACATGCATATGCAACATTGAAATATTTCCAGTTAAATAAAACAGAACTTGAATATTATTTTTGACAAATTAAGATTCGCAAATATTATTTCAAAATTAAAACATACTAGACTCTCATCGTTATACTGAAAGCTATTGCTTGACTTGTGTGTGTGTGTGTGTGGATGATTGCCTTCGTGTGTGTGTACGTGCATCCGTTCGTGCGTGTGTGCGTGTGGATGTGGGTGTGTTTGTTTGGTTAGAATCCGAACAATCAAACTTTGTAACGCTTAACATATAATATAATTATCAAAGTTACAAAATAAAATGTAAGAAGAATTTACTATATTAAGAACTGAATCCAAAATAATTCTTCCAAAGTTCTATTTAAGTTCAAAAGAATCGAACGCTCGAAATAGTTTCAAATCCTCGATTGCACTTTTCTGCTAACATTCCTGGTGTATCAAACCGGCATTGTACAGAACTTCTTTAAATAATTCATACTAGTCCCAGAATAATATTAAGTTAAATGGACACTTTTTAGTTCCAATTAATAATCTGTGCAAATGTTTTCTCTCAAATATTATCTCTACACAACATTAAATACAAACGCGTATGTCCAGCTACACCTACTTAAAGTCCAGCATAAAGTCCTACTACTAGCTACGTGACTTTCTGCAGAAATTCCAACTTGAAATAGAACCCACTTGACCTAACCCATCCAATGGAAAATAACTTAATTCCTCTAAGAACCTTCTAAGAACCCACCTGACCCCAACAGCCAACGACAAATTTATTTAAGTTGTCAACAGGTTTTACAATTAATAATATTAGTAATGATTCTAAACACCTACGTCAACAACTATTTATAGGTCATACGCGATCTACATTTTTAATATGTTAAAATAGAATTTTATATCCGTGCACAAAAATTAGTTATATCTGGTTTATCAATGATCATTATAATTTACAGTCATGAAGAAAATTACAAATAATACAGACACACTCATGTACCAAGAGATTAAAAAAATACAGATATACACAACACATTGGTGAGGTATGCATTTGCCATCCCAAGAATAGTGTACACTCTACTGGTTTAATGTTGTCTTCCCTTCTTTGTAAGGCTGGTTTTGGCGATGACGTCTATTTCGTAAATGTCATAGTCGGTACTAATAAGCAATAAGAGCTTGGAAATAGATGATACCAAAACATACTGTTTCCTCTTTCATAAACTTATATTTCCTGTGCTAAAAATTCTACTTCAGAGATGATGGGAAATTTCACTTCCATTTCCTCCTATATTTCTTTCAAATGATCTATAATTTGCTGTTGTAAAAACCAACATGTCAAATTTATTTCTCTGTCTTGTGGTTGAGTTAACATATTGTCTATGAGTATTTGTTTTTATGTATGATTCTTTTTCAAGAAGCATCTCATTTAATATTTATTTGTCTGATTAACCAAACTTTCTTCCACAACGTCTCCTAATTCCAACAATTGTATATCCTATTTCTACAGTAAATCCGATTTGCTTGCAGTTTTAGATATGTGTACGTCATGCGTCTCTTAAGGATGTTTTCTTTACACATCCTGTGTGAAATTTATATCTCCCATGATATGTTTGGCCAATAGGCAATACATTTAGGGTAATTATTTAGGTTCTTACAAACTGATGTAACTAAATGTTAGAAATTGTTACCGAAAGCCACTAAATGTCCTACTCTATCATATTATGCGGCATAAGAAATGTGGTGTCACAGTTGTCAGATGGAAGGCATACCTCGCCAAAAATATTTTCAATTTTAATGTTCTAGTATCCAAGTACGAAATGTTTGAACATAATAAATATCACTGAGCCGGAAATGTCAAAATTTATGCTAATTCATAGAATATTTTATTCAAAAATTTTACTCAAGTTACTTTGCCTACTGAATGCTTTATTTCATCCATTTATGTATACAAGTTTCTGGACAAGACAAGCTGATTTCTCTTTGCGAACTAATGAATATCAGTGCAGTGCTTTTTAGGAAAAACAAATTACATTATTTATGTTTAATGTATTATCTTTATTTATGTATTTAGTCGAGCAAAGTTTTTAAATATTGCCAGACCTTGAAACGATAACGACTATTGTACGTGTACGTATCTAATGGCCTGGTCAATAATTCATCTGTAGACTTGAATTGTTCGTGGTGATCATTTAAGCAAAATATGAAAATATCCAATCTTACGGGAAATCAATCTAGCAAGACTGGAGTCATAAGGTTAATTAAAAACGTTCCATTCAGCCTTATTCATTAACTCAAAATCGATTAAACTGAGCCTGAGCACAAAGTCATTTTAAAAATTATGTGTGAGTGGTTTACGTCAGTATTTTGAATAATTTCGAACTCTTATGGCATGTAATATTTAGCAGCTATAATGTCGAGTAATTGACATGAAATTAAGTGGTTACTACGTAAGCCGTGATCTCTCAAAAACAAGTTTGAAAAGAAAATGAAAACAAAAACGTGATTTCTTGTCGCCCAAAATTTGATTTTCTACAACAATGAAAACATACAAACGCTGTTCGAGAAATTATTACAGAAATTATATTGTCACAGAAAATAGTTTAAGAAATTGAAACAAATGCCCCGAGTGAACATAAAATATGTGAAGTTAGATGCGAACACAGTCTACCTACATGATCTCACCAACTCATTGTGATAACGTATATGACGAGATGATGCATGTGTGGTAGTCGATACTCACGATTCTCTTGGTTCAGGTGAATGCGACGAGAATATAGCTGATATCGTATCCACGAGATGTCGCGCCTCACAATAATATCCCTCTGGATTTCCCATCTGGACACAGACAACCAATTCATTTCCTATAGACTGTAATATTAGTATTTGCACAAACGACTTTACCTTGTGGTCAGATAGGCAAATCATGCATGCATCTTCAGAATGGTCTGCCAAGAAGAAATTTATAAAACCATAACAATGATATTACGCTCACCAAGGTTTCCATAAAAGTTTCGTTGTAGGTACCCACTATAAACATTTAGTTTTGCGAAATATCCCATTTATATCCAGTAATACCCGTGTGGCGATATCAATAAAATAACATGGGTTAAGGACCAGCTTACTACTGCCTACAACCTACTGATACGTTAGTTTTTCCGTTAATTATTATCAGTCAACTATCGATCTTCATTTTTTAATATTGTATTTAATATAATACTACAGATACGCATTTGTATCTTATGAACTAATCAGTTGCATGTGATCATCTTCTACTCATTCAGTCTAAACTGTCTGCTAATAGTATTTTGTGTAATATCCAGGATCGTTTTGTCCAACTGTCTTTGTCCTTGATTGTGTTGGATTTCTGCAAAAGAAATCCGTTTGATTTTCAACACAATCTTCAGAACCCATGCTAACAGTGAACCTATTGTAGCATTCAGAGGTACAATCCAAACATGTTTTAAAAACACGCCATTCACATAAGACAAATAATGACCTCTTCTGTACGAAAACAAGTAGGAAATATCAGTCATATCGTCGTGTTGATGACCGATACCTGCTGTTATATTCTAACTTGGGAATATTGGTCGAACCAGATTTGTAACATGTATGTCCTTTGTTCTTGTAGCCCTTGTCGTACATCGAAGAAGCTTACGCTTTTGAGTTTTGATTTTGCAGCACGATACAAGTTTATGTTTCCTCCGCATGTGCAGGGTTGTTTGTATTAAATGATAGGCAAACATACGACTCTGAAGCTCAGTAAGTTTACCAATAATTTATGATCTATTATTCTTGTAGTAGATTTCTCTGCAATTCGTTGCGTCTACACCGAACAATGAGAGTACAAAATGATGTAAAAACAGATGCCATCGTTTATTTTCCTCACCTTTATCAACCTCCTTCTTCTTTTCTGAAGGACATTGCCTTGACATCATCATATATATTACTCACGCTTTCATTGCTTGTCGAACTGATGTGGCTGCAAAACCGGATGTCATTTTTTAACATAGGTGTTTTAGAGGATGGTTTGTAAAATTCGTCCCTATTTTCTCTCATGGATTATAATGGATCGTTTGGTGAACGAAATCCACGAAATAGAATGACTAACAAACACAATACCAACTGCGTAAAGATGCTTATAACGTGTTTGCAAGATTTTTAAATGACATAACATTTGAACACTTTCAAGGCTGACTTATACTATTCAGACTATAGTGCATACAATATCTATGATATGGTATATTTGGAATGCTCTCTTCAATGATCTTTATCATCAAAAATATCTAGGATTACTAGTCTACAGCTTTCGACTATCACTTGTTATGGTATTCAGACACCAATGGTTTTCCATTTCTTGCCGTGGAAGTCACGTTAACAAGAGGTCTTAGACACTTCTTTGATTAACTAATTGTATGTAGTGACAGCTCATAGAGCATATCTTATGCCTTCGCAGGCCCTATCATTTGTGCTCACATTTCACGCCACAAATCAAACACTCTACTTTTTCTCCTCTCTAGCACAATAAAAGCTTTGTTAGTTCTTAACGTAAACGGGAGTGACTAGAAACGTGTTTCTAGCTGTCATCTGTGAGTCTCCGTAATAACACATATATAATTCTGGAGCAATCACTTTAGCTTGTAGGCTGTAGATTCCAACAGATATGGACAGGAATGATATTCTAAGGATTATGAATTTGGCGATGAGTGCCTGAATTTGGCAGGTGATCACACCACCAACTGCAGTGTGAAACTCTTTATTCAACATTTGTTTGACTCGTATTGGCTGTTTGTGTGTGCAGTAGATATATTGTAGAAAAAACGTGTTGTTCTTTCTGGGTCTACAGCTCTGCTTACAACGACTTCATCATTTGTGCTTTAACGGTTTATTGATCACTTGATGATAATCTTGTGTGGATTATGAACTTTGATGGGAAAGTCTGAATCTTTTCCTATTTAAGGGCTTAATAAAGCACGCCAAAATTTCTACTGGACTTGAATGCTATTAGAATAAGAGTCCTTTCACTCTTACAAAAACAACTAGAGAAAAGAAACAAGAAAATTAAGAACAATTCTGTATAATACGCAGTTGTTTTTCAACCCTTGGTACAAACCAATTCGGGTTCCAGGGACAGAATCCCCTCTAAGACGTCGTTGTATATTTGCTTAACCTACTTTGAAACTGGGCTGGAAACCTCATTTATTATAAGATAGATGAGAACTCCCTCTTGAAAAATTACTGAGAGAGCTTCATATGCTGTCCATCCCCTCCTCCTTAAAATTTGTGGAAAAAAATTACGACTGCCATCTTTCTTCAGATAATACGTTATAACCTTCTAACGCATAACAACGCCGCAAAACCTAACATTTCTCTTTACAAGAGGTCAGATTTAAAACCTGTGGGAGTGCATATTATGTATGAAGTTATGTATGAACGCTTATTAATGCAGACTTCTTCAATCATCACATTAGAAATCTATTAAAACAAATTCTACTGTATTTAATAAATAATTATTCTTATGTAAATGCCATTGAAATAATCTGCTAATATTCAAGAATAGTCGGAAATAAGTAGTGCATTCGCAGTGAAAGATTTTTTCAAACACAACAATTTACCTTCATGTTCTGAGAGAAAAAACATGACTATAACAGATTCAATAGTGAAATAATTTAAGCTTTATACTCTCATTTTTAGTAGGGCATTTGTTCTTTTATCGATATATAAATGAATAGGTGGGGAAAGAAAGATAATTTCTTGTCTTTCTGCTTTACCCTTGAACAAGTGAAAATATAATTTAATCAATTGTTCTGCAGGGGTGTATTAAATTCAACATTATAAAGGTTTTAAGCTGATTGCTTTTTGCGTCTTGTAATTTCTCGGTGAATGTTATTGATAATATGCTGCTAGTAATATAAAGAATGTTTGGTCCAAGTACCATAATTATTTGATCAAGGGATTAAAAATATTAATTGTAACTCCAATTGCTGTCAAGAAATTTTACATACCATATTTCATATCTCTAAAAGCTTCATTTTTTTATAAACCTGCTTGTTATTATCCCTCAACAATGTTTTGTATTTACACAAAATATGAAGAAAAAAAAATGTAGTAATTATGTTGCATATTAAAAAGTTAGCAGCCTTTAATGTCGACTGAGTTGATTGTTTGTCGTTATCTTACCATGGTGCCTATTTATTTTTTTTATTTTTTTCATTAATTTTCTTTTTTAATTTTGTGGATATTTGATGGCAACTTGTGCTACTTTCATTATTGTCAGTTTTCATCTTTCTCTGTAAATGATACCTCTGCGATTTCTTCCTTATTAATTGTGGGTCCAGGTTTATCTTTTTTTTACTAGCGTTGTCTTCAGTAACTTCTCAATCTGTCTGATTCATGATTAATTAAATTGGTAAGAGATGTCGAAACATGGATTTGTCAGAGACATTGAAGCTGCAGCTAGACAGGGAGAAAGACAAAAGTTCATTTCCAGCAAACATGATTAAACTGTTTCCGATTCATGATTAATCTAATAGTCGCTTAACACTTTTGAGTTTGTCGGGAGTGAATGTTATTATTGAGTCTACATTTTTCACGATGCTTTATTTGAAAATTTTGCGAAACTTGTGAAATAAGATTAAATTTGTTTTCAGCTTGTATGAATATTATCGCCATGCAGAACCCTAGAAAATATTATATCAGCGGAAACACAGGGTTATCCCCAGGAGGTAATGTAATCGTACAGCCGAACGTGGAGGCTTAATGTAGATGATGAAAATATGTTTCAAATTTATAAACCAGATTAGACACTGACGGCACTGAAAGATCTAATGCATTCATTTTGAAATAAAATCGCTTCACGCGTATATAATGTCTAATTACATTGTTTTCAAAGATACTGTTTGCATGAGTATAGGTCTTCATCGATCTGATGTGATGTGATGTGATTTTGATTTTTAACGTAGCTTTAACAATTTTTCAGTCATATCGCTACGAGGTCTGCAATGTGGCAGTTTATAGTGATGTCTAGCACTGGGGCATCATGCCGCAGACATGTAGCATGATGTCCCACCCAGTCACATTATCCTGACACCAGGCCGACCAGTCCTAACACTAACCTCTTAATGCTGAGCGCCAAGCGAGGCAGCTGTTAGTACTATTTTGTAAGTCTTTGGTATGACTCGGCCGGGGATCGAACCCACGACCTCCCGCATCCGAGGCGGACGCTCTAACCACTAGGCCA
This sequence comes from Sinohyriopsis cumingii, assembly GCA_028554795.2. Taxonomy (NCBI): domain Eukaryota; kingdom Metazoa; phylum Mollusca; class Bivalvia; order Unionida; family Unionidae; genus Sinohyriopsis; species Sinohyriopsis cumingii. The sequence continues at coordinate 853,097 of JAPYKE020000133.1, read as the reverse complement.
CCGGAGCGGTGGTCTTCATCGAACTGCTCAGTATAGTTAGTAATGTGTTTAATGTACCTCGTTTCTAAACAAAATATGTAGACTATCCCAGTTTTGTACTATTTATGATTGATCTGATTGTGGAACATATCATTAAGCAAAACATGACGCGATAATTGACAATGATTTTATTTGCTTTAATGTTTGATTTTAAATGTGAAATTTAGAGACAAGAGTTCAAATAGAAGAACTGTGATCATTCATTCAATAAAGACTTGTGTGGAGCTATCGAATTGTCGCGCGTGCCAATGTAGTGGCCTGTGAATCTCTTCCTGAACATGATTTTTTATAGTTAAGGTCGTTATTGATGTGGGTTTGTCTCGAAGAAAATATACTTTTGGATAATTTCATGTCAATGATATCTATATTAGTATTACCAACTAAAGGTAACACTTTGAAAACAGACCATATCTTACCATACCTTATCATGGCTCGTTAGGGGTTTTCTATTGATTCATCTACATTGCCTACACGATTCTGCCTCAACACGATACATAAGTAACATGTAACCGGGATTTGCTGGACCACAGCGTCAATCCAACAAACAGCATTATTTCCAATGTTAAATCCTACTCCCTTTGTAATACCAAGAAATTAATAACAGCTGTTAGCCCAAGGTTATTGAAAAATCTTTTCAATACCAATGCACTAAAACAGTATTTGCTCAGCCACATCAACATACCAACAAATAGCCATAATTTCATTTTCAAAATTAAAATCAATCCTAACTCCAGTAATGTTAACGGTTATGAAACGCAAAACAGGATAAATATATTTCCTCAGACTAGATTGCAATGGACTAACAGAACAATGAATATCTATACTAAATAAAACAGAACCTATGTGATAAGTATTTGAGGTGACCAAGTATAAAACAGAATATCAATTGTGCAGTCTGTTTCAGCAGTACAAGACAATGTCGAAAACGGTCGAATGAAAGTTAACTTTGGGTTAACAAGGATAAGAACTTAGATGTAACCATTTAACCTGATTTTAGATATATTGCTCTAGATGCCAAGTCAACAGGTTACCGAGTGATATGGCGCTATGAATAGGAAGCATAGCTGACTAAAATAACATTTAACTAGAGTCATCAGATTCATTTAGAACAGGTAACATACTGCCATAAATACAGACATGGTTACACATGGCATTCGAGCAGCTGATTTATAGTCTCTAACCGTTCTTAAAATATAGATAAGAAGAGAACTAAGCATTATGTATAAAGGAAGGATAAAAATGGTCAAAATATTGCAATCACAACGGCTATGCCTTCATCCCATAATGTAAAATAAAGGAACTAGATAATACAGGAAATACATGTATCAGGTGGAAAAAGAGCACATTTAATGTAATGAAGTAGGAGACCACAAGCAGGAATGAAAACTTAGTACATCAAATGAACATACAAGGAATAACTAGAAACATTTTAATAAACAATAAGGTGGAAATATTGACCAAAACAACACGAAAATACGAAATTTATAATACGATAGATCAACTAAAATATCAAACTCATTGTCCGGAGGATTAATACTAGGAGTGATAAATCAAATTAGTTCGTCGTTTTCAATTGATAAAGGAAACAACTGACAGACAAATCAAAACAGAATATTCCATTACAACAAGGTTAGAAAATTACATTTTGCCGTATTATATCAAAGAAAACAATGAAACAAAACCGTTTTAATTCCTGATTGATTTTAAAACCTTTAAATCCACATAACGAGCTTAAATGGAGAAAAACTGTTAAGAATGCCAATAAAGAAAGTATTGGCTGTTCCTGTTTTCAAATGAATGCATATGCTCTTACATCATATGAAATACAACTTTTAACAGACAAGTACAGAGTAATGTTTAAGTTAGATTGAATAGTCTAGTCTGGAAAAATGTACACTTGTTTCATGATTCAAAAATAGTAAGTAAATAAACAAACAACAAACTGTCTTCGATGCAGCAGATGTCTACATAGATCTGTGGTTAATGAATCCTAGCAATTGAGGCTACAGTTAATTACATGTACAGCTTAATTAATTCTAGGAGTTGCTAAAACGCTTGAATAATAAATCAAACATTCAATATCAATAATTTTGTCATTGTTATTATTAACAGTCGTTTCCTTATTTAATGTTATTTACGTGCTATCAGCCTTCAAGATGAAAAAGCAAAAGTAATATATTGTTACGATATGACTGTAACGATTGTGTTTCACATTAAGTACTAAGATAGGAAATATATATTTAAGATGTCCTCGAGAGGCAAGTTCAAACTAAGTGCAAGCGGACGAGAAAATGTATCCACTATAACAGTCTATGTATGTATTAACTCAAACCTAAATATTACACGTTTCTGAGATCAGTTACACAAATCTGATGCAGGACGTAATATGGTTCTACAACAACTCATCGTATTTACGTAAGAAAGTAGAGTATCAATAGTTTCACTGATATTAAATCAAGATGGGCAAAAATATATTGTTTAACTTGATAGCTGTTAAAGAAAGATCATTTGAAAAAGCAAGCAAAATCTCGTAACTGTAGAAAAAATAGACGATATCAAAAGAAGCTTTCAAAATGATCAAGATTTATTTGTCAGGGGATTAATTACTACATCATGTAGTATGCATGATTTAGAGACTGTTAGATGAAGATATGAAGAAATATCTAGCAAACAATGAAACGTACAACCCACTGAACAAAGTGTACATGGCGAAATATCTGGAAAAAGAAATGATATTCTTTGCAATCTCAGATTCAACAATTACTGAAAGAATTGACCCTGAGGAAAGGAGAACTACGAAGCGATTGAAAGGTTAATTGATGATTTTGAAGCCGATGTGATGCAATTCAGAGATAAAACAAGCTGCCTTATTGCGGTTGTAAGGCAGAAAGTTTTCACAGCATAACCAAAACGGTAGCTGAAAACAAAAGGCAAATAAGTGAGTGAAAGTATGATTGGTCTCTAAGGACGACCGATGTTTAACCTATTGATTAAGTAAGTTATAGAGATGAACTCTCTGCCAAAATCGATAATCTAAAAACTAAAATCAAGAGATTTACAAATATAGAACTAGTTAATATGTATGCGGTACAATGGGTATTGCAATAAATACTACAATTCATTAAATTATCAAACGTTTAACAGATGAAACCTAAGAACTGCATTATGTGATGAAAAGGTTTCATAAGAAAGTTACCTGGAGAAGTACATTTATTTACTATTTTCGCAATTTATGAGAAAACGTGCTATGCAGCAAATGGGACATATCATTTAACTACTATGGTGCATTTGGTTTGTTAGACTTATTCTCTAGGTAGACGTAACCATAGCTATTAACCACTGCCTTTGAATTTCACAATTGAATATGTGGTGAAAACAACAGATAAGACATTTTACTGATAGAAATAATTCAAGACTATATTCGTTTTCTTAAAGCTTGAACATTACATCTTTAGCTAATTTTGATTTTTTGGCTAGATTAAAGGCAAATTTGAATAATGAGCTTGTTTTGTTCATATGAACACAAATATATAACGACTGAATTAAACATATTAAATAGAAAGGGCAATATATTAAATTTTCTCTAAGAATAATTCACAATAAGGCAGAATCATTTGATTTAACACATCAGATAGGACACTGTATCAATTGCTTTATCATTAAGAAACTCAAGCTCCAAACATGGCAACAGCAGCTATTGGTATTGCCATTTCTGTTTAAAATGTATCATTCACAGGTAGTAATTTTATATTAAAATTATGTGATCCAATATTGTTTATAACAATGATTAGGACATAACCAAACCTTGGAAGAATTGCACAAGAAAAGTAACGAATACAACAAAAACAACGCAAAGTCACTGCATGGTTTGGATTAAAGATTAGGAGGACAATGTCTGGTTGCTCAGATCGTAAATAATAGGTGAAGACTTTCTGTTTGGTTCTATAACCATCCGGGTGGTGTTTTTGAAAACAACCAACGCAATGAAAACCTTAAGATAAGCAGATAACATGAATGTGTTTTAGTTTTGTACTGGGATCTAGATTTTATCTGTGGCATGTGTACCACTCCAACTCCAAAACTTGTTAGATTCTCTCGCTCGATTCTCATACTAAATCACTTATTTAAAGATAACAATGGAAACGTATGGAAAACAAATAACTTTTCAGAAGCAAGGTAAAACAACAACGGGTGTTAAATATTGTATTCCAATGCATCATTAAATTTCAATTGCACCAGGTAGTATAATGACTAACAAATGATATGAGTGGTAATATAAAGTTTAAGGTTTTATGACTCGACGAAATAGTTTCGTTTTCTTTTATCCTGTATGAAAGGTGTATGAGATTCTAACATTATTGCTATGAACGACTTTTGAAAAATTCGTATTAGTCCTGTAACGGTTCCTTATGCTATTCATACAATTTTCAAGCTCAACAATTACAATATTTTCATGACCTTTATAAACAAAACATATCAATGAATGAAAAATGAAAAACTTCCAAAGTTAAACCCAAGGGCATATAAAGCAAAAAGCACAGAAACTGGAGCTATTAATGTTTCTGTATATTGAGAAAATATATTTTAATACAACTTGATTTCGAGATATTAGCAGGCCAAATCTCATTGTAACCTTTTGTTCTTCCACACGATTTTAAATTTGCAATTACTATTCAAAAGTCTATATAAAGCGATTAGTTGTTCTAACAAGGCTAAAAGTGCGATATAATTACTTCCGACACATTGGATAATTTTGTTCACGAGAAGTGCAGATATGGAATTGCGTTATTTAATGATGGCATACGAGGGACAATTATTGATGTTCCAGCTAACACGACCTTAGCAAAGATTACACTCGATTCATCAAGAATGAGTTAAAATGAGTTTTCATATTCCGTATAAACGAGAAACTAGTCTTGAAAATCATTTCACGTCTGCAATAACGACAATAATAACTACAGTGGAAGGGTTATGAAACGTGTTTTATTCGCAATGATATAAATTAAAAGAATAGTTTAAGGATGCAGAACATTCTGTTAATAGATTGCATGGAATTGGATATATATATATATATATATATTGTAATGTTAATAGCTTTCATGACATAGGATATAAATATTATAATGTTGATATATTGCATGGAATATGATATAAATATTGTAATGTTAATATATTGCATGGAATATGATATAAATATTGTAATGTTCATAGATTGCATGGAATATGATATAAATATTATAATATTAATATATTTCATGGAATAGGATATATATATATTGTAATGTTAATATATTGCATGGAATATGATATAAATATTGTTATGTTCATAAATTGCATGGAACAGGATATACATATTGTAATGCTAATATATTGCGTGGAATATGATATAAATATTGTAATGTTAATATATTACATGGCATAGGATATCAATATTGTAATGTTAATAGACTGCATGGAATAGGATATAAATATTATGTTAATAAATTGCATGGAACAGGATATACATATTGTAATGCTAACATATTGCATGGCATAGTATATAAATATTGTAATGTTAATATATTGCATGGCATAGGATATCAATATTGTAATGTTAATTGATTGCATGGAATATGATATAAATATTGTAATGTTAATATATTGCATGGCATAGTATATAAATATTGTAATGTTAATATATTGCATGGCATAGGATATAAATATTGTAATGTTAATAGATTACATGGAATAGGATATAAATATTGTAATGTTAACATATTGCATGGCATAGTATATAAATATTGTAATGTTAATATATTGCATGGCATAGGATATCAATATTGTAATGTTAATTGATTGCATGGAATATGATATAAATATTGTAATGTTAATATATTGCATGGCATAGTATATAAATATTGTAATGTTAATAGATTACATGGAATAGGATATAAATATTGTAATGTTAACATATTGCATGGCATAGTATATAAATATTGTAATGTTAATATATTGCATGGCATAGGATATCAATATTGTAATGTTAATAGATTACATGGAATAGGATATAAATACTGTAATGTTTAACATGGAATTCACATACATTTAGACAGGAAAGAAAACGTCGAACAACCAGTTAAATTAAAGACTGTTTGAAAACAATTACAAATGTAATAAATAGACCGCAAGCCTACTTATACAGTAAGAGCTGGGTTTCAAGTATGCTGTTTGCAAAATGCATCAGGTTCTCAATATTACATTGTACATTGTGTTGATAGGAAACGCAGTTGAAATTTATCAAAGTCACTATTATGCTTTAATGAATATTACAACCTACCTAACGATTATTTCTCTCTCTCCCTCCCCACCCCCGTTGGTTGGTGTGTCTGTATAGTTTGCCATATTCCATCGATCAAGATGAAAGGTATGTTGCCACAGACTAATTCTGCTACCATCGTTGTGCCACGGACTTTCGCCCGTAGTTTGCGACCATGGTCCAGAGAGAGAGAGTCAGAGACAGAGAGACAGAGACATAGAGACATTGAGACGCAGAGAGAGAGAGAGAGAGACGTAGCATACGATACTTTGTATTGTTCATTCCTGTTTCACTGTTGTTCCGTAAGTTTTCTGCCTGACCATCCAACACACACACAAAGAAAGAGCTGCCTTCAGACATTTTGATATTTACAAATGGTCTGTTCTTTGAACCTTATAGAGATTCCAGTATACACCAGCCTCCTATGTAAGAAATTTACCGTACGGTTTCAATACAACTTTGTATCACTAGTGCTCTGAACACTCAAGTGTCGATGAATTGCATGTTTAGTTTACACATGCTATTACGACCCATACTATTGTGGGTTACTTAGTTCAAGGTTTTCATCCAGCTTGGATTCATCTGTTAACACACGGCGCAGATATTCAAATATTTTTGTCCCACATGCAAGCTATATATATATATATATATATATATATATATATATATATATATATATATATATATATATATATATATATATATATAATTTAGATGGAATTGTGTATACCATTAATGAATAGTTGTTCTCGTTATTTTCTTGTGTCAGACTAAGTTATGAACAGTGTATAGGAGCAATAGCCCACTGTTGAAACCATATTTATATGCATATTCATACATCATGTGCTAATCACAGCTTTATATACCGACAGTTCCAGTATATCAAATTGCTTTATATCAAAAGTTTGAAAGCCATGTTATTGTTACTTTATGTGGTAAATGTGAGACGGCAGCAACAAAAGGTACCATCACCATGCAATATGGATACAGTTGCTCATGATGATAACAATCTCATTCCAGTGGTTTTTATTTACCTTCTAAAATATTAAATTTTAACTGATGATGCTACAGAAACAACGATACACAAATCATGTCCATGCGTATATTATATGCAGATGTGTTTGGAGGCTAATACATGTTTTACTGATTAAAATGATCTTGACAATAGAATTGCAAATAATAAAAAAAATCTTCCTTTTATCTAAAACATTTATCAAAACAGCTTGCTGGTCAAAGTAACTGGTTGATAAATCAGGGACGAAATCCTCTTGTTATTCGCAGACATTATATGCGTTTAACATTAAATGGAAGGTGTGTTAAAAACTTGATGTTGATAAACCCACCTTTTAAAATGTATCCCCGAATATGTTATTTCGAGCTTGAAAGCCCAAAAACGTATCAAAATTTTCAAAATTATTGATCGTTATTAACATTTTCGTGACGTCATTCTTTACTGACTTTTCTCGTTTCTATTAACGATGCAGTGAAAGGTAATCCAGATCAGATGCATAACAAATTTATAAAAGATTGGAATAATGAGGGAAGAAAAAAAAGAATAATTTTCCAGCAATATCGATCCCAACGATTTAACTGTTTTATTTCTAATTACTAAATCAAAACAACGCATTAATATTTCATGACATGAAACTAATTTTACGTTTGTTATATAGAAATTCTCATCTCATTTCATTAACATCGGCAATCAAATTTTGGGAAGCTAGACGCAAGACTGTATTGCTTCCTGCATATCGTTGACCTTGGGTGGAAAATATGGCATAGATTAAGAATGGAAAATACAAAGGCCAAGAAATTGTTTAACATATGTCCAGCACAAATAAATGAAGAAAAACTATGAAATCAAATGTAAGATTATATAACAAAACGATAAATAAATATATCGTATTCACAATAATATCACCAGGAATAAACTTAAAACATTTCTCTCTAAACAACCAATAGATTTTTGGAAAATCATGAACAAGTTAGAATACTAAAAACGAAATGGAACTTGAATATTAAAGAGTTATATAGATTGTATAACAATTGAAACAAAACTCAATGAGGAATAAAAATAGTGAAGTAGATTTTTAATATAAATGCTTATTATAAAATCCCCATTGTCTGTATTACTAATGATGAATGTAGAACATGTGCTAGGGAACTTTGGCCATGACGGGATTTAAGATGAGTATATGAAAGCAAGGTTAACTCTAACGACTCCGCTGTATCAGAGGCTTTATAATTAAAATTAAATCGTTAGAGAATTATACCAAATCACTGGTTATAAAAATGAAATAGATCTAAATATGAATGAAATAGATCTAAATATGAAAATACCGATTTGAGTGACATACTCAAGGGCAGACGAATTTCCAAAATAAGACAGGAAAACAGTCCCAGAAATGGTATGACCACTGTAGCTTTTATATATATATATATATATATATATATATATATATATATATATATATATATATATATATATATATATATCAAGATAGAGAGAGGTGACAAACAGAACCGTAAGAGCTATCCCTGGACTCTGCTAGAAAATGCTTGGTGGAACAAGGCTGTATGAATGAATAACTCTCTAACCCGTATCATGATTTTAATTGTATTAAATATATAAATTGAGAAACTAACAAAATAGATAAATTCACAAATATAAGTATGTGGTTGCATGTTCATAAATAAATGAGAGGGTATATCAGCACATCTGGAGAGAGAAGAGAAAGAGAGAAGATTGCAAAACAAACATGGCGAAATTACAATAAAAGCGCGGTAAAAAAAATAAGGGTAAAGAAACATTGCTGCGCCACAGATATGTTCTTGCATGAATTTTTCGAGTACTTCTGGACTGGAGGTAGACAACAAAATGTAGAGTTTGTGTTTGATTCTGAAACTAAGGGCTACCAGTGGAGGATACAGAGAAGGCGGGATGAGTGTTCGGCTTTTCATATGCTAAGGACAATAGGAGCAGTTTGTACAGTTGACGTTTCTATATTTGATATAGAAACGAAAAAGAAAAGAGTTCGTATAGCCAGGCCTAACATGTACTAAGGAACACACGCGTCATTACGTGGCATCATCAGAATAAAAATTGCAAATACAATTTAATGTTGGTGTTGTTGATGCATATTGCTTAAGGTAAAATATAGGAATGAGAGGTTTTTATGTGGTCGATATGGCTTCAGTTTTATCCTCATTCATCTCCAGCTTGTTACATATCATCCATGATTAATACTGGAAATGCATCTTTCTATGCTTTGGACGGCATCAATAGTAGTTCGGCTACTATATTTTCATATTTGGGAGTCAACAGGGTACAGCTGGTAAGACACTGGGTGACGATTTATAACAAATGAGAGAGACTGTATACAATTTTTCAGTCATATCTCTCTGATATCTGCAGTGAGGCAGGTTCTGGAGATGTCTAGCACTGGAGCATCATGCTGCAGACATGCAGCATGATGTCCCACGCAGTCACATTATCCTGACACCAGGCCGATCCGTCGTAACATTAACCTCAGTGCTGGGCGCCAAGCGAGGCAGCTGTTAGTACCATTTTAATCAGTCTTTGGTATGACTTGACCGGGATTCAAACCCGCGACCTCCCGCACCCCAGTCGTAGGCTCTGACCACTAGGCCACAGGAGTGGTTGTGTACAGAATGAAGAGGACGGGTCCAAGAACAGGACTCGATGGATGACTAAATCATATATGTATTTAACGGGAATGTTTTCTATTTACAGACTCAGTTTGTGTATTTTCGACCTTGTATGAATAGAAAGATGGTAAATCACGAATGTCAATCAAACCATGATGGAGATGGTGAAGTAATATAATATGGTAAATTGTGTCAAAGGCTGCTGATAAGTCAAAGAGGGAAAAACTTTATTTTTTAAGAGAATGTTATTAACCGCTTCCAGAAAGTAATTTGGCTAGGGCGCTATTAAGAATGTGAATTGCTAACAGAGTTATACTATCTGTAGAGTCCAGCGGTGGTTTCTTCATCTGTGGTTTTACATTGGCAGTTTAAAAACCTAAAGGGTATATCCCGATTGAGAGAAAAGTATTAATAACATGGTTTTGCGTTATTGAACCTAAGCACTCGATAAACAGTGATGTCGAAATCGGCTCAAGTTCGCATAACTTTGGTGCGCTGTCCATAATGATTGTACGTAAGAGGTCCAGTGCGACAGGCTAAAATGTTATTAAAGGTTGCCTTTGAAAGTCTGTGTCATTACTGGGTGGTGACGATGAGCTTCTTGAAATACGCTGTCAAGATGATAACAGATGTTCGACACTATATGACGAAATAAATTTGCAAAATTTTCCGGAAGGTCGACTAGAGAGAAACTTATTGGAGGTGGTGTACATTTGTTCTTGACATTATGGAAGAGCCTTTTGTTGCAAGAACTTTTAGTGACCTAGTTAGTGAAGTGTGTTGATAAAGCTGCGTGAACAATTGTGACATTTATCAACGGCTTCATAAAATTTTTAATGACCAGTAAGACCGGATGAAACCCAAAGCCTCTCAACATTACGTCGTTGTCTTTTAATAGTGCGACGTTGATGTCTGGCACTTGGCATCACTATACCATGTAGAGCACTTCTGTATGGATACATTGCACTTGGTTACTGGGGCATGCTTGTCTTTTTTATTTTGCCTTTTGACATTTCGCGGTCAATACAATACCGCCAGTGTGAATCAGCTGTGCCTTGTATTTCATTCTAAGATATGTGCGCTAAGGCATATTTAGCACAGAATACTGTTCTAAAATGACAAGTCATTAGTGATATGATCTACATGTATCTAAACATTAAATATTATCTTATACACATGTAATAAACAAAGGTTTATACACGTACTGTAAGTCCATGCCACTATTCTAGTACCTACTGGTCTATTTGGGGCCTGGCTGTTAATAAGTAGTTAGAACTTGTAGCTGGAACATATGTGCAGTAATTATGGAAATAAAATACGTTTAAAACCAAACTAAAACCAAACCAATTATGCACTCTATAAAAAAGAGACTTTATTGAAGGTTTTCTTTTCTTTTATAATTTACTGATAGTATGAGTCATAATGAATGTTCTCCTCACCGAACTACACTTAGTTTAATGCTCTTTGTATCAATTCAAATAAGTAGTATGTCACCGAACTACACTTAGTTTAATGCCCTTTCTATCAATTCAAATAAGTAGTATGTCACCGAACTACACTTAGTTTAATGCCCTTTGCATCAATTCAAATAAGTAGTATGTCACCGAAATGACACTTAGTTTAATGCCCTTTGTATCAATTCAAATAAGTAGTATGTCACCGAACTACACTTAGTTTAATGCCCTTTGCATCAATTCAAATAAGTAGTATGTCACCGAAATGACACTTAGTTTAATGCCCTTTGTATCAATTCAAATAAGTAGTATGTCACCGAACTACACTTAGTTTAATGCCCTTTGCATCAATTCAAATAAGTAGTATGTCACCGAACTACGCTTAGTTTAATGCCCTTTCTATCAATTCAAATAAGTAGTATGTCACCGAACTACGCTTAGTTTAATGCCCTTTGTATCAATTCAAACAAGTTATATGCTATAGTTGAAGTATAAAGTCAAGCAAATATTTTCCTTGCAGATTTTACATTTAACAAATTACAATCAAAATATATTTTCTCTTCTGTAGTACACTTTATTAGAGCTGCATCCATATATAATAAATCCTGTACAATTATTATTCGTCAAAATTGGTGGCCTATTAGCACAATGACTGACTAGCATGGCACTAATATATACCCTGACCTTGCGTTAGATTGTCGTATACAAATTTGTACCTCAAGACAATGATACTATTCTGGCTTTGTATAAAAGCAACAAGATTTCATTGTTATGAACTGCAGTGTTATTCGTGTGTTTTCTTCATAAATAAATCTTCTTGCGGTATGGTTGAAAAGAAATCAAGTGCCTCCCGTCCTCGGTCATCCCTAGTGTAAGTACCAAGTAAATGACTATCGTCTATTATACATATACAAACGATGACATGAGATTGTAATCGTACCTGACGAACATCGCATTTTGGCATCTGTGTCTTGAATATCTGTCACCTCATGATGATCTGTCGCTCCATGGCGAATTAGCGTTCTTGGCTTTGTAAAACCGATGGTATAATTTTGCGCAGCCAATTTAATGGTTTGTTTTACGAATGAAGGTTTAAAGATTACATATTAGCTAGACTATATACTCGAGTAGGATACCCGATATATTGTAGTATGGGGCGAAAGATTAATGATAGATACATTTTAGACGCGTCATTTACTTAGTTTTTATGTGTTAATGCCACCTGGGCTCCACCCTACCCCACACTACACAATGTACCTTGTATCACTCCAGTTGAACCGATTCGTTGTATGAGCCTGAATGTTTCTCAGATTTTAGTACAAAAATGGTGTCATTATTTAAATAGCTATAACTTTCCATTGTCCCATTTTTTTCCATTATAGTCCTATATTCCACACGAGGTTCTTTCTGTCTTTTTCTTCTTCTTTTGAATAATGTGCATCGACCCAGATCAAACTTACTGCAGCCAATTATAGTTGACTACCTATATTAACATCAGACCTTGTTTGACTTGCATATATCGCTTGAATGAGTTAGCTCTGTATAAATTTTACTTGGAAAATAGCTGTCAAATTAGGTCAAACTGAATGAAAACGACCAGGGCCGCATCGATGAGTGGTTCAGGGTTTCTGGACCACCGAAAACCCGGCCAGAAAGAAAAAAAAACAAACAAATACTGTGTACACACACAAACGTGTTGTCACTTGTCACTTGACATTTAACCATCGTTTTATTTCTGCAAACGTTTATTGGATAGTATGCACGCTCTGAGTAAACATACACAGACTTTTGTTTTGGTGCCCTTTTAAGTCCGTTTTAAGTCCTCCCAACACTTGACCTGACCTGTCCTGACAACAGTACTAGTAGTTACTTCAGTTTTTGCATGAAACAATACTTCATAAAAATAGCGGTGGGGTTTTCGTATGTTTGCTTGTCTCGTATAGTTATTTCCTTTTCTATCTTTTTTTTTTCTTTTTCGGGTGGTGGCGGTCTTAATTCCTTCTTGCATTTTCAAGATTTTATGTTGTTTTTTTATTGTTCGTACTTATGAGGGGTGTATACGTCTACATTTTTATTTAATTCGCTCAATTGATTTGGACACTTAACTCCCTCTCTTTCATTCACAAATAAGTCTTAGTGTGGTGTGGTTGAAACGAAATCAAGTGTCTCTCATCCTCGGTCATCCCTGGGGTAAGTACCAAGTAAATGACCACACAGAAAAGCAACATCTTTTATACATATACAAAAGATGACTTGAGATTGTGATCGTACCTCTCTTTCATTCAATTTAATCTTGATCCATTCGGCCAGTTACTGAAGACAGCGCCTGACGTCAACAATCAGTATCGTACCGGGTCAGTATGGAACCAAATGTTAGATCAAGCGATCAAGTCTCCATCGTATAAACGTATGCTGTTGTATAGACTTGTTTCGAAATCCTATGCTCGTTTTTGCACCATTTTGAAAATATAGACTTGGAACAGTCATACCATTGAAAACAAAGTTCATTCAAGATCAATTTTTTTTTTTAAAACACTCCATTCTTTTCCAATTTCCTTTGTATGCAAATTTCCTGCTGAATGGCTACCAAGGCATTCAAAACTTATTCAAGTTTGATTTGATCTAATGTGAGATTATATCGACAATTAAGATGTCTTTGCCTATTAGATAGCTGACATATAAGATTTAATTGCCTATAATATAGCTGACAAGTAAGATTTAAATGCCTATCAGATAGCTGACATGTAGATTGAATTGTGTATTAGATTGCCGACATGTATAATTAATTGCCTATCAGATAGCACAATTAATCCATAGTAGCTGTAGCACCTCTGCTGATTATCTCTGGAATTACTTGGCTGAGAAAACGAAATGTAGTAAAATATCATTTCACCGCCTTTCGTATGGCGACCTTTCATGAAGGAAACAGTGTAGAATAGTGACCTGACAAAAGTCTGTTTTAACTCTTTCTCATGAGCTTGATGTTAGCTTTTTATGATATCGAGTAAGTGTTGTTCACTGTTATTGCACTTAGGAACTACTATTAAATACTAAGCTAGCTTGAAATGTTACATTTATTACGTTTTACAAAGAGAGAAAGATCAGTCAATGAGACGTTTAGTATTCGAATATTTGCTATTACTGGTTTATGTTCTGTTAATTTTGACTGTCTAATTTTTAACAGGACTATTTTCCTTTAAGCAGTACTAAAAGTCAGCAGCACACTTGAACAACAATCGAATTGTAAATCAATCTTTTGGTCATGGTGCGAAAACACCTGGAATCATTTATTTCCCAACTTAACCTTAAATAGATCTCTAGGTAGCATATGAGGAGTAAAACTGTAAATTTATGATAGACATGTATTTAGCTGCTTAGATCCTTGTCTCTTCGATGTGTTTGTATTTTGGCATCAGATTATTACGCTATCAAGTATTGTTGGACCTGGACGTCGTTCCTCTTAGGAAAAACGTGATATCGGTAATACGCTTTATCTGAAGTAATACGTATTTCACAGCACAATGCTAATTGTGAAAATAATAACGAGATTATATTTCGCCCAATTGATGGCCATCGATCATTTGCATTCAGTAGAGACAAATGAGAGATTCATTTAACCCTGAATTTGGATATCTTTTGGCACCTGCTCAACATATTTTTCCCGAAGATCATTACACACAATTAATAGGACGTTTATACCCCCGCTGAGCATTATTATTTGTAAAATGTTATACTAAATTAGGTTTGGCAGAAAGATACATTATCTTTTGTCATAAATAGAACAATAAAAAATGATCTGATACGTGACCAAGAAAAAACGGATGAGACTAATTCTTTGGAAAAAGCAAGATTTCGTGTCTTAAATTCGTCCACAAAAAAAAAAAAAAAATTAAAAAAAAAAAATTATTTACTGAAGATTACATTGGATCAACGGTTTGAGCGATAAGCAGTGTGTATGACACATCATCAATACCGAAGGAAGTTCTGTCAAAATGAGTAAGAGGGAAATGGAGACCAGGAAGTAATTTCTTTCGTTACCAATAGCAACAAAACATGGTTTCATTCGACCAAATAGAAAGATATTTGAAAATAGCCTAGTGAATAGGAAACTAAAGCTGTATCTAACAACACGTGTCTACAGATGTTCCAAAAATGGGTAAAGAAAGTGGCTTTTTTCAAGAGTTTAATAATTATATGAGGTCCTTTTTCCGTTAATACGGATAATGTGCTTTCCAATCACCCTCCGAGGTCGAGGATTTTCGTGGTATAAATGTTTGGTATTCAAGAATCGTGTCCATGCTGAGTTATGCTTAACTGAGGAACAGATATTTAACTGGAAAAAAAATATCTTTCCTTTCAATGATATTAAATTTTCTCACAAAATAAAACTTAGGCAAAAAAGCATTATTGGACCTGTAATCGTTCGTCTTGGGAAGCAGTCTCATCAATACTACGACATACCAAAGAAATAAATATTTCACAGCAGAGTGACAAGTGTAAAAATAATGACGGCATTCCGTTTCGCTATCTGCCTACGATCGATCGTTTGCAATTAGATTAGAATAAAGGGAGGTTGATTTATCCTAGAATGAGGGCATATTTCAGTACCGTAGCATCACAACTCATTAATTATCGTCTTTCCCCTCAATGAGCTCTTAATAGGACCTTTGTAACGTTCTCCCGCTGAGCATTAATAGTACATCATGAACGGTCCCTATCATATGCAATGATGTCTTACCATACAGTACATTATCTTAAATCAGAAAGAAGCCAGTCAAAAAGTATATAAATATGATCAGGACAAGATTGCAAATAAGTGTAAATCTTTGGAATGAACGAAACAGGTTTTCGTGTCTTCGCGTCCTCGCAATAACCATTTGTTTGAATTATCCAGCAAGAGACAACCGCGATGTATGCACAGTAAAAAGCTGTTCACATTATACAATAAATGCATATACGATAATTATCACTCAGAAAACATCGGGTAATTGTTAGCCAGCTATATGTACGCATACCTCGTCAATACAGCGTGTAGTTCAAAGCCTAATTAAAAAGAGGTTTTATTAGATCAAATAGCGAGAGATTTAAACTGTCATGTAAATATGCCTCCTTTTATCGTAGGAGAGTAACAACATCAGGAATCATATATATGTATACACACGGAATGTCTGACTAGCGCCGCACAGTGCAATGTATTTCTGCATACATTCTGGGGAAAAAGAGATTAATACATCTCATTTTATACGTATGTCAGTAATATTAATTGATTTGAATTGTGTATTACTAATATCTCTTGTCATATGCCTTCCATAAGGCAGATTTTCCATGTTGTATGAGGCTAAATAAGCAGTACATATCATTTATTTTTTATCTACAGATCATATGCATACTTTGCAAACAGACTAAACATTGCAAATAACTCTTTTACTCCGAGCACAAATCATACGTTTGTCGGACCGGACACACACATCTTTTGTTTGACAGGACTTTTGCTGCGTATGTATCATCTAACGCCTGAATCCTGGTCGAACGCAAGTTGTCAGTTTTGTGAATAAATAGATCTTTAACAGCCAGGTGGGCACTTTTTCAGTTTTATACTTTTACTTGCTCTTGAAGATTATGTAGCGAATGTAGAAAACAGTTTTTCTCTACTGTATGCTGATAATGATGCTAATGGCCCAGAGACTGCGATAAAGCAACCATTTCAAATTAAGGTTATGGAAACTTTTGGCATTGCCATAGGTGTGACGATTAATGTTCATAATACTTACATTTTCGTCTCAGTTTTGTACGAAACAAGGTTCTATCGATGAATGTTGAAACTGTATCGATATATATAACTATACTGGGCTTGTCGTTACTACCAATTTCATCTTGACCAAAAATAAAAGCAGTATTTATCATCACAAACAAAAAGAGCCTTGATTGTGTTGCATAATATTCAAAGTAAAACTGAACCACTGTCCGATTCTGAATCTTTAGATTATTCGAAACTAACGTACCGCCCACCGCTGTTGGACTGAACTGTGGGAGTCTGAATCTTCCAATCATATTGAACTGTGCGTAAATGAACTATTTAAAATGAATACATCTTGTGTTTTCTACATTCTCTGTATTCCATACTTTCCAATTAAGTATTTGATAATATCGACCATGCTAAAACTGGTTGAACTTGCTGGGTCATAAAAGTCAAAGATTTATGATATGGACATTGCTTTAGGTAGGTGAAGATCTCTCAAGATGAAGGTGATGAAAACCTTTTCATTTTGTCCTTCAAGTAATGTTTTTAATCTTACTTTAACTTTAAGAACATGTGTTTCACATAAATTGAATTGTTAACTGCTCATCATTGGATTTATTTGATAGGCTAAAGGTTACATATTACCTTAATATTGGTTTCTGTTTAAAGATCAGGCAAGTGGTTACATAATTGCGTGTTCTACCCAGAATGTACTCATTGTGCGTGTGCGAGAGACTTTGATTTTTAAAGTAGCTTTAACAATGTTTCAGTCATATCGCTATGATGTCTGCAGTGTGGCACTTTATAGTGATGTCTAGCACTGGGGCATCATCTCGCAGACATGTAGCATGATGTCCCAACCAGTCACATTATCCTGATACTAGGCCGACCAGTTCTAACACTAACCTCTTACTGCTGAGCGCCAAGCGAGGCAACTGTTAGTACCATTTTTGTAAGTCTTTGGCATGACTCGCCGAGGATCGAACCCACGACCTCCCGCATCCGGAGCGGAGGCTTTAACCACAGGGACACCTGATCGGTGAATTTACTGACTGAAACATTAAATAGTTTAGTCTCTTTGACCAGACAGTGGCTTGTAGTACCTTTGATGAGCAATGTTGTCTCTTGTTTTGAGATACTCTAAGGCGCAGGGGATAGACCCTTTTTCCGGCTAAAGAACACTAGTTTTGTTGTAGCGCTCGAAATTGGCAGTATCACTAATGTTCACATGAAAGTCGATGCCAGTAAAGGTTAGCTCGTCAGGTAACGGCGGTACTTAATTGACCGATAACCGTGGTCATCGGCTGCAAACATAGCAGATAGGGCAGCACACCCAAAGTAGTGGTCGTTCTTGTTTTTAACATTTGGTAACGGATCATGGTGGTAAGAATTTCAGCCTTGGAATTTAGCTTCTGTCGCCAAATGGGTGATTCTGTAACACCTGTAAGTCAAAGATATTAGAGATATCGAATATTCATTCCATATCATTCGGTGTGTTTAACAGCTGTGTAGAATTCAGGAAATCTGTTGCCATATTAGTCATGTATTTTCTTCGTAGACGTTTTCCAGGCCTGATACAGCTTTTTTCCTGGTGTGATGTCAAAACTAGGTTAAACTTAAAGTTCCATGTCGAGGGTGGCTTGTAATTGGCGCCATAGTATTAGGAAATAATGGAGATGACTTAGAGCCAGTGCTTTTATGTTACGATGGCTTTATAGTCTTTCAGAATCGCCTTGCTAGAACATAGCTTTACAAAGGCTGTGAATTTCCTGCATTTCTTGGCCTCACCTTTATTTGGGTCATCGATTTGATTTTAATTGCTGCTCATCGTTAAGCATTTCGTCTATCAATTTGTCAAAGTTATCCACAGAAGAGACCTCCTGACCTTACGACTCGGTGTAAAAATAGACTGCTGGGCTGGCACTGGTTCGTGGGGCTGGCATACAAAGGGCCGCAAACTCATTAGCATACCCCTCGGAGATAATACCCCCGAATTAGCAATGTGAGCTACCGTACTACTTCATAAATGCTCTAACAAACTTGAATATTTTACGTGTATCTAAATTGAATTCCATTTCAAACTATTATCCCTTTTCTGTTAGTAGCCAAAGCCACATATTTTTAGCACCAAACATCAATTCTAAACGAAAATATGGATACAGTTACAATGTGTGTTTATTGTTGTCGTTCCCTTGCAACACTTTAAAGGACTTGGCAGGACTACATGGTAAAATTATCATTTTGCGACCACCTCAAAGGGATGGGATGGGAGGGAGGTCTAGCGATCTAACAGTAAAGTGTGTTACCTCCCGTTGCAACAAGGTTAGCAGCCTTGTTTGTTTGCGGGCCACCAAACCACTTGCAACCGATCCACCCCACACAGTTGTCTCTATGGCTATGGGGCCCTCCAACCAGCTGACATCTTGATGACTGTCTCCTCAACCAGTAAGTCCCCAACCACTTGATTCCTCACCAGCTGCCAAGTAGCACTAGTTACAGGCTAATATAACATATTACTCTACCTTTAAATGAACAATTAGCGCCTTAGAGTTTTCATTCAGCAAATGATTCTCCAGGCGAATATTTCTTTAAAGGGCACAATTCGAAACCTTCCGCAAATCCCCCATTGTACTTTTCTAAGCAATTACACACACACACACACACACACACACACACACACACACACACACACACATATATATACATACACATACAGCAGCAGGGAGGGTGTACAGACCAGGTGGCTCAGATAAATTTAAGCCTCCCAAACAAACTTTCTCCGTAGAAGCCTCAGAAAGCAGAAATAACGCCTCCTACGAAAATTAATCCGCAAAATTTCAACCCAAAGTGCATTTTTAGGCATAAAAAAAAACAGCATTTTTTTGGGGGGGGTGTTGTAAAATTTGTTTGTGCCATAATGAATTATGGTGGGCTGCGGATACTAATTTTATTTCACAATAAAACAATATAGTTGAAAATAAGATGAGTCGAAAAGTTAGCACAGTTGGAGAGTCTCATTCGGCCAGATTAGCGCGAGAGCAATTAGCGGCATTAAAGAAGTTCATTCCGACAAAACAATTATTTAAGAGAAATGTTCGTGGTTACGAAGATATGCAACATGGAATTTCAGAAACTTCGGCAAAATGGTTGAAGCCAGTAACCGGAACAATTGAACAGGTTGTATATGGCGACGAAAAAGATCCAGATGCTAGAAAACGTGGAATCTTTCCTATGTTGAAAGGTATTGAGGATCAATCACGAACATTACCCGAGCGATTAGCAATAGCAGCAGCGGCGCAACAACTTGCAATTGATGATGGAGGACAACCTGGAGGAAAAAAACCTGGAGGAGGAAAACCTTTAATGATAAAAGGAAAATTTAATATTGAGAATTTAAGAGAAAATTTTACCGAGGAGGGATGGGATATGATATCGCGACCTCTTTCGGCATTGTATACTATAGAACAAATTGGTGATTTTGCGGAAAATTATTTTAGCGATCGAAATGAATATTTGACTCCAATAGGAAAAAAAAGATATGGAACTCGTGATAATTGGTACAGCATGGTATATAAAGTTTATACGGGAAAAACACATGTGAGTGTAGTAACGGATCCACGTTACAGAAGATTTTTAGAAGCGGCAAGAGATACACAAAGATTTAATAAGCAAGTAGCGGACGAAAGAAAACAAGAGGAGAAAGAAAGAAAACAACAGGAGAAGAAGGAAAAAACTAAAAAACGAGGGAGAAAAGAAACACCACAGGAAGATATTCAACCACAGGAGCCAATATTTCAACCAGAGGAATTAGAAGTTAGACCAACACCTAAAAAACGAGGAAGAAAAGCAGCACCACAGGAAGATATTCAACCACAGGAGCCAATATTTCAACCAGAGGAAGGAGCTAGACCAAAGGAAGATATTCCACCACAGAAAAAAGAAAGAAAATCAAGAAAGAAAAAAGATCAGAGTGATGAACCGATAATTGTTCCCGAATATGTATCATCACCGGCTATTAGTAAGTTTAGAGTTAATCCTAATATAACAGCGGATAATTATTTGGATAGCTCGCTTTTGCATTTAACCAGAGATTATAGATCAAAAATTATGGTGGCTGCGGATGATTCTCCGGCCAATAAAAGATTCATTTTACGCAAAAGTATTGATGCTGATGACGTCGGTTTTATGGATTGGCATGCAATAATTTATTTCGGTAATCCAGGAAAACCAGTAAGATATGCTGATGAAAAATTTTTAGATTTTTTATCGGATGTTTCTAAGTACAAAACAGAGTTATCAGAGGGAACGGCAAGGGCAACATTTTTAGCAACACCTAAAAAGGATATTCCTGCATCAGCATACTCCTACCTCGATCCATTACCTACAGGTAAGGAAAGTTCGCCACCTAAGAGAGAGAGGGTAAGCCATTTACTTGATCCGGAAATTTCGAGAGGTATATCTGAACATTATTCAACGTTGCATTCAGGCAGACCAACACTATTTCCATCACTTCGTCCACAAGAACCATATTCGTCACCTGAGAGGAGTGGTACTCCTGAAAAGGCTGAAATAAGTCCTTATCTTACTATAAGGGAAAAATATCCTAAACAAGATAGTCCTACAGGGGATTTGCCACCAAGGTCATTGTCAGGGACATCTTCAACGCTGTCAGGGTTATCGTCGTCAGGGACATCTTCAACGCCGTCAGACGATTTATTCTACGTAACGCCATTGGAATCTCCAGAATCACACACAGGAAGTGGATATTCAGTTTGTCCCGATAGTGTTGTCAACGATGTATCTCGTCTTGAAGTATTAATCGGAGGAAAGCGAGCCGGAAATAACTCTCGTGAGATAGTCAACGAAGCATCAGATATTTGTCAGCGATTATTCCGTGGTGGTATCATCGATTCTCACATTTACAAGGAGTTTGTCGATGAACTCATCGATTAAATCAACACAATTGAAATAATATGATTATTCATAAACATCAACGCAGACCTAATCAGGTCCGCATAGTAAACTCTCGATTGCCAGTATACAAATATATTCACGGTAATGGATTCGGCGATATCGTTGGAAGTCTTGTCACGCGAGTAATACCTAAAATTGGACCAATGGTAAAACAACTAGGATTGAAAGCGATAGGAAAGATCGGCGAGACTGCCATTTCTGGTATCGGTAATTTGGCCAGTAAAGGCTTCAACGCTATCAAAAATAAAATATTAAGTTTAGTACGTAAAAAGCAACCTGTTAAATTACCCATTACCAGAGAAATGCCACCTGAAGTCAGTAAGGCCATAAATGATGCGGCAAATAAAAAAATAAATGATCTAGCACAGGAAGCTGCTATAACAAATCTAGCGCAGGAAGTTGCTAATACAAATCTAGCGCAGAATGTTGCTAATACAAATTTAGCAAATACAAGTTTTGTTTCAGGTAGTGGTCTTCGTTTTAAACGATATTATTAGTAATAAATGTTCGCACAAGTGTCAAATGAAGTATTTGATATGGACGAGCCAGTAGGTAGGGACACATCAGTGCGAGATTTTCAGTATTTCTCGTACGATGTAGTTGAGCCAGATTCAAGAAATCGGAAGGAAATTCAAGTCCACGAT
Source organism: Sinohyriopsis cumingii (assembly GCA_028554795.2). Classification (NCBI taxonomy): domain Eukaryota; kingdom Metazoa; phylum Mollusca; class Bivalvia; order Unionida; family Unionidae; genus Sinohyriopsis; species Sinohyriopsis cumingii. Next base: position 830,285 of record JAPYKE020000133.1, on the reverse strand, counting down.
ACAACAAGATATTTTCTTCCATCTGAGGCGTATATCGAATTTGTTGGAAAAATTGTAAAGGCAGCTGATGGTACCAACTACGATGCGGATTTTGGTGTTGGTTTTGTCAATAATGGTATCATGGCATTATTCAAGAATGCCACTTACATGATTGATGGAAGAGAGATTGAATCAATTACGAACAACGTTGATATAGCAACGACTATCATAGGTCTAGCAAGATACTCGGATGATTTTACCAGATCAGCCGGTCCTAGTATGATGTTTGCCAAGGATAATTCCAACTACCCTGAACATTTACCATTTGATATTGGTAGACCGGTAAACCCCGCTGGCATCCCCGCTGATGTTCGTTCAGCGATGATTGCCCCCAATGGCAATTACAATCTTGGATTTGCCATAAGAAAAAATATGTTGAAGGGAGCTGAACGAAAATTCTCCTGTGCAATTCCATTATCTCATATTTTTGGATTTTGCAGACATTTCAGAAAAGTTATTTACGGAGCGAAGCATACGATATCTTTCGTTCGAGATGCCAATGATGACAGAGCCATTTGGAGAGATCCTGGTGATCCTGGTAAAGTTGTCCTTGAAAAAATTACCTTGTGGATGCCAGCAATAGTTCCATCGATGATTATAGAAGAAAAATTATTATCATTTATGAATCAAGGAGGAAAATCCATCATGTCTTGGTTGACAACAATGACTGACTCCAACGAAAATGTTAATTTGGACGGAATATTTACTTGGCGAATTGCGTCACAGCAGGGCTCTTCCGCACCTAGACATATCTTTGTTGCCCTGCAAAGTATGATCAGAGACGATCAATTACATAGTAACATGATATTCGATAGATTAGAGGCAACAAACGTATCGTTGAGAATAAATGGCCAACAGGAGCCATCCGAGGAAATAGCCATCGATTTTGAGAACAATTCGACGGCACGCGCGTATCATCGATTACTAAGTTTTATGGGACGCGATCAAAATATTGATACCGGATTGCAAATATCACAGTTAGATTTTAATACTCTCTATCCCATCTATTACTTTTCCCTGGAACATCTCGATTTGGTAAAGCAGTCTGTCGTTGATATTCATTTCAAAGCCAGAATTAACACAGGAGGACCGGCAAGAGCAATCGCGGTTATTCTCAGCGATAGAACAATGATCCTGGAGGGTATTAGTGGTAGAATGAGAGTTATCGACGCACCCGTAGAAAACATGTAATAAATTCTAAATTTAGATTAAGTGATTATTAATATGCCATACGATCACGTCAGTGTAACTCTGACCCCCGGTCAGGTGAAAAAACTTCATGCAGCAACAACAGCACGACGAGGTTTAAGTTTAACCTTAAAAAGTAATCAACTTCACGGTGGACCTAACAAACTATCGTTAACTAAAAATCAACATGGACATTTCACCAGAGCCAGATCAGCAAATACTGGTATTCGCTTGAATCTCTCGATAGGTGCAATCAGAGATATGATCAAAGTAGGTGGTATTTTTCCTTTATTCGCCGCTATTCCAGGATTAATAGCTGCAGCGGCCCCCATGATTGCAAAGGCAGTAGGATTGGGCGCTGCTGGAGCAGTAGGTTCCGCATTAGCAAAAAAGGTCGTCGGAGGAAGATATCGCAAAAAAAAGGGAGGATTTCTCTTCCCCTCTCTTCTCGCAAAATTGTTGCAGCCGCAACAAGGATCCGGCCTTTACCTAAGACGACCCCCGTACGGATCCGGTCTAAGTCGAGCCTACCAGCCTCAAATTTAGATTTAATCAGTGAAGCAAAAAAAAAGAAAATAAAATTTTTCAGAGGTGTATTTATGCGAGATCAACTACCGGATAAACCAAATCCTACCGAGACAGGAATAATAAATCTTGATAAAAATTCTGGTCCTGGCACTCACTGGGTTGCGTATGCGATTAATCCTCGCGAAGTTATTTACTTCGACTCATACGGATTAGCACCGCCAAATGAATTTATCAAATACGTGTCAAAACTAAAACTTCCGGTTTGGTATTCAACACTTCCAACACAAACATTAGCAGATCCACCAATATGCGGTTTAGAATCAATTAACGTCCTTGATGCAATTTCAAAATCATCCAATTCTTATCGCAAAATTTTATTTGAATATACCGTAGATAAATATCATGGTTGACATTTACGGTAGATCTCTCTTTAGGAAAGAAAAAAAAGATGCAGTCGACATCGATACATCAAAGTTTGCAACCAAGAGCGATATTAACAATCTTTTATCACTGTCAGAAGTTGATCCTGGTGAAGTTGCTGTTTTTCAAAATACAGAAGGGCGATTACAAACTAGCAACGTCAAAATAACTGACATAATCAAGCGAGACGAATACCGCGATCACATTAGTCAGTTTACTCGCCAATCGGAGATGGTATTAAAATCTGTTGCTGATATCGCCGATATTATAGCAAAGTTACCCCTGAAGGCCGATAAAGCATTACACGACGAACTTCAAGATAGAATGACAAAAAGACTTAACAAACTAAATAACGATCTTAAAAAACTTGACGATATTTTAGCTAAATTTAGCAAAAAATTTGACGAGAATATAAAAACATCCAGTGATACTTCCTCCGCCGCAAACGAACTAGCAAATAAAAAAGCCGATCAAGCATCACATGACGATCTTAGCGAGAAAATAAAAAAAATCAACGAGGAAATTACTAATATTCTTGCCAAAATTAACGAAGTAAATATCTCGATGGGTCAGAAAATCGATAAAACATCAATCGACGATCTCAACAAAAAAATAAAAAAAATCAACGAGGAAATTACTAATATTCTTGCCAAAATTAACGAAGTAAATATCTCGATGGGTCAGAAACCATCGATCGACGATCTCAACAAAAAAATCAACGAGGAAATTATTAAACTCGGTAATGTTGTTGTTCCTGAATTTACCAAGGGGATTAACGTGATGCAAGGACAAATAAAATCCATCAACGATGAAATTAACGTGGTACGTGAATTAGCGCGTCAAAAAGTCGATACATCAACGTACGACGGAGAAATTCGAGATTTAAACACGAAACTTCTTGCTGCAACAGCAAAAATTGATCAATCCGTCGATAAAACTGGTCACGCCACTGACGTAAAGCAATTAGGTAAGGAAATTATCGAAATAACCACAAAAATATCGTCAATGAACCTTGGAAGATTATCGCGAATTTCGATACCAGCGAAGGTAGAAATACGTAATGTTACCTGTAGTGTACCATTTGTTGTAGAGACATATAAGGGTATATGGACACCTGGTATTGACCCATTTCCCCTTCAAGCGCCAATTACGGGTATTTATCGAATATATATTATCTCCAGGATAAAATTCAATGCAAAAACCGGTAGTGCATTTTTCACTGAATATTATCCTGGTTTTATTATTGTACCCTTAGATGAAGGGGACGAATTTTTTATCGAACTGGTACCACCAGATAGAACCATAACAACCCCAATTCCTTTTTTTGTAGTTTTCGAATATTTATCAGAAACACCACCAGAATTATATAGAGATTTATTTATATATGAACGCATCGAATTATCGTTATAATCAGGCGCGATCATGGCAAGACTCACTAAAAAAACAAATAGATGAGTATCAGATAAAAATAAATAAATACCAGCGCAGATTAAATATCATTGATGTTGCCGTGTACGCGGTATCTGCTATAGTAGCTGGTGCGGGTATTGTTTTATCCGCGGTAACAGTAATCGCGCCAATCGCAGTAACAATAATAATATCGTCAACAACAACAATCGCGGGTGTTTTAAGTATCATTGCAAGAAAAATATCCTCGTGCACAAGTGAGAAATTATCATCGTACAAAAGTAAACTTGCTAAGATCAATGACGCGTACTCGAAGTTATCATTGTTACTTTCTGAAAGTCTCAACGATGGTATTATATCCGATCTAGAATTTTCTTCAATGATTAGTATTTACTCGGAGATTGAACAAATGAATATTAATAATGTCCGAGTTAGCCCAGATCGTGACAAACACGACACCACCAACAACAACGTTAATATCGTTAAGTTCAACGAAACCCGAGTTTAGTATTAATTTTTCAACACCAATTAGCGTTAATGAAATTGCGTTAACACAATTGCGCGTCTACAACAGCTGGCCTAATGTTAGATCGAAATCATTTGGTAATTTGATGCCAAATAATTCACTTGTTTTTGCAAATAAGAATAAACCCGATGGAACACCCGATTGGATCGTCGTTGGTATACCAACCGGTAGTTACGAAATTGATCAGCTGAATAGCGAGTTTACCACTAGAATATCAAATTTAACCGGCGATGCTAATCCGGGAATAAAGATATCTTCACATGATCCAACACTATCGTCAATGATAGAAGTGAAATCACCGTACGTGGTAGATATTTACCAATCATCGATCAGGAATATATTAGGTTGGCCCGAGGTCGCACCTCTGATAAAACCAAAGAAATCGGATGTTATTATTCCAGGTTGGTATGATGAAACTCTTCCAGAACTACCGGAACCAAAAAAGGAAGATTTTACAACCGACGAAGGATGGTATGGAGATATCAAACACAAACCTCTGATCCACAGCGCCATCAATCTCATGAATAACCACAAAATTAACCTAGTAATGTTCGCTTTCACTTTTATTAACGAAAGAATTCTCTCATGGCTGCCCCTCCCTAAAATCCCCCCAGATGTGAAAATCTTCGACGCTACCCACATTAACAGGATAATAGCCCCCATAGACGGTATCTTGGTAAGAAGAACACTAGACGAGTTTATTCAAGAACACGAATTACAATTAAATTTATTGCGAGGATCATTTCATGAATGCATCCTAAATAAATCTAGTTCATGTAGCGAAATTATAAAGCACGTGAAGATTTTAAATCAACTTGCAAATGATATTGAATATTATCATGATATGTTTATTCGGGCGATAGTCGACGATATATCAATTGCCGACTATGTTCTTCCTATTAGCAAATTCGAGTTGATCAAGAACTCGGGTGAGAAACAAAAATTCATGAGAGTATTTGAATTAACCGAGGAAACACTGCCAAATTTCAAATTTCCCAATTCTGATTTTGATGCGATGAGAAAATCCGTCACTGATACCATCGATGATTTATTTCCGAAATTATATGCCGCATGGACCAAAAAAATATATTCAGAATTGATTCTTAAACACAATAACGATCCTGACAAAGGTGGACGACATATATCGCCGGGTATCGTTAATATAACGGAAGTTATCGCGATTTATCTTCACGCGGATGTTGTCGAGGGTAGCTACAACGTGGATTCGTCAGAGTCAAATCAAGCCCATCAGGGTTTTATATTGTATTCATTTTCACCTAGCGCATCTCCCGGTTATTTGATAATCAAGGAGCCAATGAATCCGTTTTACCTGCGATGTCATAATCGATTATTGACAAGAATAAATTTCAAATTAACGGATCAAAAAGGAAATTTACTTGATATACGAGGAGAAACTGTAAGTATCAATCTTTTGGTGAAATCGTGAGAATCTCTGATTCCCGATTTTTAAATCGCAAGTGAGATTTTCCAAATTTGTCTCCGTGGGAAAAAATGGGCGAAAAAAATAAATAAAACCCAGGAGAATTTTCAAAAAATTAATCTTTTTTTTTTGTTTTGCGGAGATATTCAATTATTCTTCGTCACTCTCCGAATCAAATATTATTCGAGTATAGGAAAACTCGATCCACTCGCCAAATCGATAAGAAAATACTGCGCTAGTTATTTTTTCTGCCGCACGATACACCGATGCTGAATTAATACTGAAATGTTTTGCTGCTGCAGTCATCGATTCGAATGCAAGTTCCTCACCTGTTTCTAAATTTATCGATTTGACGGCCTTAGCTGGTAGCCATATACCACCAGTATTGCCAACCCTTGAATTTTCACTCGGAGTTACTGCTCGAAGATTAGAAAGTTTGTTGTTAAGTTTATCTCCGTCGATATGATCAATGACAAGTCCTTTCCTGATATGTCCTTTGTGACATTCGAACACAAATCTGTGATTGTAATAATTTGTTTTGTAGGCGGTAAATTTGAAATATCCTGTATTACAAATATGACCAACACGTTTCTTTGTTCTGATATGTCTAACGGTACCATCGGTAGATGCCTCGTATCCCTCGATGGTTGGATGCGATCTATACTCGTGTGAGATTTTCATTGCAGGAATCGTTGATTTCATTTCCATATATGATATTCTCTTTGTTTAAATCATAATTTGCTTTGAAACGATTAATATAATCTTCTTCACATTTTATCACTGACGAGGATCTTTTTTCATAATATCTTCGTAATTCACGATATTTTTTTCCTCCACAAGAGAAACATAATCTTGTTTTTCCTCGAATACCAACTTGGCAAACTAAACATCGTTGTGGTCCTTTGTTGCCTCGTCGAATTTCGTATATGTGAGCGCCACAATATTCACCTCTGCAGGATTTGTCACATGACTTTGTTGATCCGACTATTATCCATTTGCATTGCATATTATAATTTAGATATTTGTCTAAAATATAATAATGGATTTATTTGATCTCGATGAGGCAGAATATATCATTCCTGAAGTTGATAATGCGAAGAAGGAATTTTTTGATGATGGAGCGATTCATGTTTGGTCGACATGGAAAACTAACTTTGTTGATGCTACGATGAATTTGGAGCGAGCGAAAAAGATAATCGAACATATAAAAAACTCACACAAAGAAGAGAGATTTATTTTCGGAATAAAATTTATTGCACAAATGCCCGATGACATTTGGATTATTCGTGATAAACGAGATCCGGTACGCGGCGGTAAGAAAAATGTCATTCTTGATAAAAATTCGAAACCAGGATTGCTGCTGGGGATTGATGGTCCTTATTATGCTAGGGCGTATCCTTCTAGTGCTGTTGTTTATGGAATTTATCGGCTGAATAATAATCCTGATGTGAAAAATCTACCTACGATGAGGGAATCTCCGATAATAAACTGCGTGGCTGAGCGAGTTATCGAGCACATGAGGAATGCTCGTCGCGGATCTGGTCTGACTCAATTGAGATTGGATAAAATTAATTCATGGGCAAAGACAGTTACTGATGGCGCATCAATCGATGATGTTGCTGCGTTAAGTAAGAAACTTAAATTTCCTATTACGGTTAAAACACTATCGGGTGAAATATTATATTCGTCGCCGTATAATTCTCGAGGAACACCAATCGAAATTGTTGATCATAATTCACATGCGTGGAGTCAGTCAGTAATGATATTCCCGCGAGATCGTGTTGTTAAATTTTATCCCGTGGAATCCGGAAAAGATAGTTCCGATGCAATGTTTAGGTATATCAAACTATTAGCCAGGTCCGATCCAATATCGATTTGGTTATTTTCTAGCGAAGAAAGATACGATCAATTTATCTTACCACGCGGAGATATTTACCGAGATGAAATATTACATGAATCGATGAAAAATATCGCGGAGAAGTATTCGTCAAATCCAGATCAGTTACTGACAAATTGCTTTACTGTTCCGTCTGTTGCTGCTCACGCTGCCAGAGAGAGAAATTCGTGGAAACCTACAAGAAATGAATTTCTTAATGATATTCAACTTAGCTGTATCGAATACGGCCATGGAGGATTATGGAATACCAAGTATTATTTCGAAGATATGATTTCCGTTGATATGAGCGCATGCTATCCTGGAAGTTTCCTTGGATATGGTGATTGTGCAGATTACTTTGCTAAATTCGGTCATCCCACCAACGAGATGACTAGAGTTGCAATTAACGGACCGTTACCTGATTTTGTCATGACAGGATTCGCTCATGTTACTTCATTCGAACTTGCTGAAAATTTGCATAAAATTTGTTATATTTGGTTTGGTCGGCATTTATCTCAGCGAAGATGGGTCCCTACGGTATTGTTGAGATATATGTTGGATTCGTCGATGTTGATATCGCTGACGGTAAGTGAAGCAATTATATCGTATAGAAAGCAGACCGAGGTGTGGTTACCCACGGATTGTGAGAACGCGAAAGATATTGGAAGAAAAATAATTGGTAAATTTACTCAAGGAGGATCAGTTGATCATAAACATCGCCACGCTAGGTTATTTATCAATGATGCTGAGATGGATTTTATTATTGCCGATACAGTGTCTCGTGGAATATTTTGCAGTAGAGAAAATATTATTATTGATGGAGAAAAATTGGGTACCGTGATCACTTATCTCGATGGAGAATCCGCGCAGTATACTCATTTAAGATCATCGATGCTTGCTTATGTGAGTATCAATTTGCTGTCGATGATAAATAAATTTTCTGATATCGCGGTAAGGGTTGCAACGGATTCATTTTATATCGATAAGAAATTTCAATGTAGGTTGGAGAATTTAATCACCGATGGTTCCTGGGGAACTTGGAGAATAAAAAACGAGGATATTCTAGATTATTGTGAGGACGCGGATGTGGAAGATTGCGATAAATTTCATAAAGATAAATACGATGAAGTATCAACGGCCGCATCCGCGTTCGATCCAATTTCACGAAACAAATTCGTTTACCTAAATGGTCCTGGTGGTAGTGGTAAAACAACACGAGCGATAAATTTATTTTCAAAATCTGATATGATCGTGTTGACTCCAACTCACAGACTAGCGAGAGAAATAAAACAGCGTGGCGTTAATTCTTGTACGTATCATAGTTATTTCAAGTATAGCGGTGGATTGTGGGATTCAGCTCGAATGGGAAACAAATATATCAACAAGATTATAATATTTGATGAAATTTGCACGGTAAATTTAGTTATACTAAAATTATTCCTGAGTTGGCTAGAAGAAAAAAATACCGCTGTAATAATGTGCGGAGATCATGGTCAACCTGATCCTATTGATGGTGAATCTCCTCACAGGTGGCTTAGAAATTTTGTAGATTATTATGAAGAAATTAACACTGATTATAGATCTAATGATATTTTACTGACCGAGTTTAAAAAAATGATTCGATTACAACCGAATAAAATTCAATGTGATGTGATGAGAAAAATAATCGACGAGACTCCGATGGATAATTTTCTAACTTTGTGGCGTCCGGATCATTTGATCGTTGCTAGCAGAAAAATTGTTCGCGATGTTATTCAGGAAATATTATTCAAACTTCACTGTGAGAAATTTCCAACATTGCAGGTGCCGTTGTGTTATAGGCCAACTGATACTAGGAAACAAAATATCAATGTTATTTTGCCATGTGGAGAAGAAAAAATATTAGTTTTGAATGATATTATTTTCGTTGATATTAATCTTGTCAATGATGCAATAAACGCAGAAAGATCGCCATGGAAACTCGGATACGCAGCAACGATACATTCATCACAAGGATTAACAGTAGATGGTCAAGTCTGGATTGTCGATGATAGAATTTCCTGGTCAAATTTAGTTTATCTGGCCGTGTCTCGAGTAAGAAAATTATCTCAGTTAGGTAGGATTAAATTTCACATTAACGAAGATGGCGGTAATTGAGTATCCTTTGGTATTATTTGTAATTCTTCTTTGGTAAATCCGCGTTGTGGCGCTAGTGAATCTAGAAAATAAATCGCTGGCCTTCCTGATGATCTTGTTACAGCCGATATTTTATGTGTTGTAACGCTCCAGTTTGGATCAGTTGCTCTTTTTCTGCCACCTTCGGCTTCTCCTTCTTTATATAAATACCTTACAATAACGCTACCTAGCACAGATGGAATAGTAGAATCTCGCTTTAGTGGTATTTTTGTCTTTGTAATTGCAATTGCGGGTTTCATTGATATTGTTCGTGTTACTTCGTTATTTAGCGCATTAATCACGTGAGGTAATCTTGTTACCCAATCGTGAGATCGTTTATCTTGAATAAATTCTCTCGCGTACTGATATCCGAATAATCGTTCTGCAAGAGTTTTATTGAATCTCTCAACGATAGCTTGATTGTGATGAACACCTACAATACCGCGACGGATTTTAACATTATTCTTTTTCATCAGTGAAGTAACCGCGCCAAGAAATTCTCGACCTGGATCAACCTGGAGAAGCTTCGGCCATGTTAATGGAGATCGTGAATAAATTTCGCTAAACGCCTTAGCAATATCTGTTGCTGTTTTATTCGATAACGGTTCCGCTTCCTTGTATCTGCTAGCAATATCAACAACCGTCAACACGTATTTATATGTAACTCCGTCGACGGTATCGTAAGGAAGAAACATAAGATCAGCCTGATGGACTTCATTAGGGACGCTGACAGAGAAACTCGCATATGATATTTTCTTAGGCGGAGGAAGATAAATTTGCCAGACTGCTTGCCTCGATAGCCACGATTCAGCGACAGATTGCTTTACTTTTGCTGCCTTAGCAAGTTTGGCTATTGCTGATTTTCCTCGCCAAAATCCTCGCGGAGAATAATATATTTGCTCCATTATAAATTACCAGCACCTAGTACTAATTTACCTTTCATTGCTCCTTTTATCAACCAAGTTGCCAATTTCTCTTTGAAATTTTTATCAGGAATAGCATCTATTGCGTGAATTAATTTAATATCAGCGAGATGTCTTTGTTGTAAATCTCCGCTGCGATATGCAAGATCGTGATAGTAGCATGCGTTATCGATAGCGTTTACTGGATCCTCGCCAGGATTTGGTTGATTATTATCGTTAAGTCTTATATCTAGCCTTGTACCAGGTCCGCAGTAATTATATCCTGGTAAATGTTTCTCTCCGGGATATTTCGCCCAGGGAGCTCCAGGCAGATTTGTTAAGGAGGTTGCGATGTCTCCTCCGGTTCTACTTTTTTTTTTACAAATCTAAACTTAATTGTCTTACAAACTTCACATTCTCCCTTAATTGCATTCCTGTTGTTGCGTGTAACGACTTCGATTGGATTTATCGTAGCAGTTCGAGTGCGACACTTAACACAATATGAATCCATAATATTCTAATAACATGAATGTAATTGATTTTTCAGCCACAAAGAAACGCGAGCAAGTAAAGCACACCGAGGCATTACCAAATTCGATAAGAATGATAATCATTGGCCCGTCGGGATCTGGAAAAACACAACTATTACTAAATTTGATAATGCGATGGCTAAAATGGGATAAATTGTATTTGATTGCACCATCTGTTGATGATCAGCGATGTTATAAAGTACTAAAGGAATTTAGCGATAAAACTGAGGATGGCACAATAGAATTTATAACGGATATCAATGAAACTCCATCAGTGGAAAATTTAGACGGTGATACTAATAATCTTGTTGTTTTCGATGATGTGATGCTGGATAAGCAAACTAACCCAGCTAGGATATTCTCGCGTGGCCGACATAAGAACACCGATGTGATTTACGTGACACAGCGATATACGCAAATTCCGAAGGTTATTAGAGATAATTGTAATATTTTATCAGTTTTCAATGGCGTTGATACTCACACGCTGAGGAATATCCATCAAACTTGGTGTAATGGCGATATGGATATAAATAAGTTTAAAAATTTCTTCAGTCACGCTCAGGCAACACCACACGGTTTTGTCACGATTAATCTTCATGATCCACGTAGTAGATATCGAATCGGTCTTGATCAAATTTACTCATAAAATTGCAGTCCGAATTTGCAATCACAAATAAATTTTACAACACCCCCCCCCAAAAAATGCTGTTTTTTTTTATGCCTAAAAATGCACTTTGGGTTGAAATTTTGCGGATTAATTTTCGTAGGAGGCGTTATTTCTGCTTTCTGAGGCTTCTACGGAGAAAGTTTGTTTGGGAGGCTTAAATTTATCTGAGCCACCTGGTCTGTACACCCTCCCTGCTGCTCACATACATACATACATACATACATACATACAAACGTACATACATACATACATAACAGGGGCCCCGAGTGGCCGAGAGGTCTAAAGCGCTTTCCGTTACGGATCACTTCTATCTCACCTCTGTCTGCTTAGGTTCGAGTCTCGGATTCGGCCAATGTGGGTATGTGAGAAAGCTTGCCAGTAGCTTCACGTGGGTCGGTGGTTCTTTCCGGAGTTTTCCCGGGTTCTTCCTCCACCATTAATACTGGCCGCCATGTATAGCTTATCATGTGCTGAAAAATGGCGTTAAACCCAACAAGAAGATACATAACACAACCGGAATTGTAAGGGATATAACCCCTGAATGCAATTGTTTTTAAAATCAACATAATCATTTCCCTTGAATATTGTTTTCTTCAAACTAGCTGCCAACCTGCCAAGTACGCACATGACCAGGGTTGTAGTGCTCTGGGAACGCGTGGGAACGGGCATTTCCTACATTTTGCGTTCGCCTTTGTCCCCCCGAATCTGAGTAACATGCTATCATTCACGTTTTTGAATGCGTTCTCTCACTTCTGTATTCAACAGACTTTTTTATTTATCACTACACCACTACATATGACTTGACTACTGTAAGTGTACAGACCATACAACGATGTGTTAAATAATCAGTGTAAACTACGGTATATTGAAGACTTGTACGGGTTTTCACTGATCGGAACACACAGTCATAGCTGAGTTCACATTGTAGTTAACAGGGAACATATGTGTAAATAAAATGAGATGATAGATGCAGGCAACGAGTTTGTTATTTAATTGTCCAATTACTGAAGGATTCTTATATTGTATAAGATGAAAACTTGTACAATATACTAGTCATTCTAACAAGTTTGATAGCTTCTTCACATATTTTATCAATGACACACGTAAATATAATTTATGATAATCACGGCTTGCTTCCAATTCAACAAACAACAACACAAACAAACTAAAGTACAAGAAAACCTGACCAGAAGTGGATATATCAAATCTATATTTAAACTGATTGTAATTAAATAAATCTGATATAAAAACCAAACTTCAGCTATTTTGAGATCTTGTATGGAGGGGGACTACCGCCATAATTATATGCGTGTATTTCCCAATCTTCCCTGATGTATTATTGTAAATGGCTGTTTGCAAGTGCTACTTTCATAATTCTATCAATGTATATTGTATTTTCACTGATGCAAATTGGACGTGGCAGTTTGCAAGTGCTACTTTCCTTCTGCATTATTGTAAATTACTGCTTGCAAGTGCTACATTCATAATTCTAGTCATGAATTTCTTTTTTTCATTGATCCAAGCTGTAAATGGTTGCTTGCAAGTTTTTCGATCTGCTTTCCTTCTGCGTCATTGTATCTTGCGATTTGCCAAGTACTGAACTGATTCTGTAGTTTATCGTGTGACAAACGCTATGTCAGTTATTTCAAGTTTTGTATATTCTGTTTATAAACTTTACAATTACATCATTCTAACTAATGTTTTCATACAGATTTGGCCTTGCAACAATGTAACTACTAAGTTTTATCAGTATCTTCTTTGTTGTCCAACTCGTGTCGCCATCTATTGTCATAATGGCATACTAGAGATTAGCATTGCATTATGACAACAGACGGCGCTCTAAATTTCTAAAGTTTTTCCTTTACCAGAAACAATGAATGCTCCCCACGGAGCTTTACGACATTCATTTTGTGTCGATAACTCTTTCAGTCCCTTTTTTTAAGGTGTACGTTAGAAACAAAGTTTTAATCGTCTCTAAAACCATATGCTTTCTCGAAGATCTAAGTGATTTATAGCACCTTACGAAAACAAAAACACATACAATACAGCAAGGTGGTCTATCTTTTTCAACCCAAGTTTTGACGCACTTAAGTATTTACCGTCATCGTTTAAGAAATCTACTTCTTAGTGATATCTCTCATTACTTTGGAAACTTTAGTTATTTTAGTAAGGATCAGAAATAACAATGATATATTCCCTCGTACTCTTCTTAACGAGCTTTCAACAGAAGAAACCCTGGTTGTAAGGATTGTATTGTACGTCACCCAATTTGACGCACCTTGCAGACGTTTATCTTTTCCTGTGATACTCTTGTACATAAGCTCCCGCGACAATAAAATATTTCAGAGCAACATCAATAGCACATTAAAAAAATGTTTATAGGTAAAATGACATTTAAAAAATTTAAGCATTCCTTAAAGGTGTTCTTATTCTTATCACGATCTTCATTTTTGAACATATTTTGCCGCACAAACCGAAATAATCAAACTGAGGAAAATCATGATCGTATCATGATACAAATGTTTACTTGCGATTAGAAAGATTAGATTTAGTGTACAGTTGTTTTCCGATACTTAATTTGCATTGTTAATGTACAGAAACTCAACATTTGAATGTATTTATAAAAAACAACCAAAAAATCAGCTTCAAAACTGGTTTGCATTCAATAAAACTTTTGTCTCTAAAAGTGGAAATAATCGGAGACAAAAGATGTTACAGGATATTTTAGTTTTATCTATTGTAATTCTTACCACTATCAAACCAATTAAAATTAATAATTTGGTTCAATAATTTTAAAAATATAAACGTAGCACCCTTGGGTTCTAATTATTCAGCTGCTCTTTGTCACATTAAAGATTAAAAAACAAAAGCTTTAAAGAATTTTTGAAATATGGATGTAGTGACGCATGATTCTGACTTGTTAATTGTGCTGCTCTTTGCAATATGAAAGTAGTTTAGTGAACTATTTATGATCAAAGAAAGAGAAAGAAAGAGAGACAGAATGCACCGAAACTGCATATTTCATTACGTCATTATAATTGTATACATGTATCCTGGGTCGATGAGTGTGTTTTGGGACAGTCCTCAGCAAGTATCAACAAAAGTATAAACTCTACTGATCTTACTCGATAATTATACAAGGTAGAATTTTTACAGATCACTGTCTTTTTATTTGGTTTTATTCTATTAAATTGCCTTAATGTATCCTGGGTAGTTGATGGTGTTTTGGGACAGTCTTTTGTTGTTTTAGGACAGTCATGGGGGTCTTTCATTTGGTAATAAATATAAATATGGGAGAAAAAAAACCTTTCCTGATCTTACTCGATAATTATATAATGCAGGATTTTACTGATCACTGTTCTTTTTACGGTTTGATTCAATATAATGGCATACATGTATCCTGGGTAGGTGAGAGTGTTTTAGGACACTCTTAAGCTAGCCCCATTACTTTCAAGGTGACAGAAAGAAAAATTAAACTGCTGGATGTCTAATTCTATCATAAGTTGTTGGAAATAATCAAACATAACACTTTCTGGAGAGATTTGGGGAGGCAAACAAGTGTTAAAAACATTGCCTAAACATTTAGAACAGTTTTTGCTTTAATATTCTTCAAAGGAATAGACTATGGAAATCTTGAGGACACACGCATTATGGTCAACAAGTATTGGTTGCTTGACTTGGTATTAGGTAAAGAACCGACAGTCTAGCATTTTTCTGTTAAATGGCTTGACAAATGGTCAAATGCAGGATTAGGTTGCAGATGTGCCTTAGATATCTTCTGATTAGCTTTCCTACAATTTGACAAGTGTGAGAGGATCTATGGTACTTATAAACTTTTCGTCAAATAAAAATGATTTAGTATCTTGTGATAAGTCTTATTGACACCAAAATGATCAGCTTAAGGAGTTTATGGGCTAGACTATGCATTTCCTGTCTATATGACTTAGGAACAACAATTTGATTGCTCACTGACCACTCATCACCAGCAGGTACATCAGGTGTCTCCATTTTCTCATAATGACCACATTTTTCACAAAGTAACAAACTGGTACTTGTGTGGCTGTAATTTCTAAAACCCAGCCTTGTGTCTTCTCTGAGGAATAATAGTATTTGGGGTCCTATAACTCACATTAAGATGACCAGCATGATTATAAAGTAGATGTTACTTTCTGCTCAGATATAGAACAAGCGCAGAGAGAAATTGGCTAGTGGTTTCTATTATTCTGTGAAGAAACTAACTTACTTACAAATCTCTCTCTCTCTCTCTCTCTCTCTCTCTCTCTCTCTCTCTGCTGAGTGATTAAGACATTTAAATTATGGAATTTACCTTTTCCATTATTCCAAGACACATACATTAGGGATAAGAGGCCAAATTTATAATTTCCTGTCAGGTTCATAAATATAATAGTTTTGTGAAGGTCACAGTATCAGAAATAACAAATTAGCAAATAAAATATAATCCTTTTCATGGGTTTTTTGTGCTTATAACAAGTGCAAATAACTTTTTTTTTTTGGCCCACAAAATAAATTCATCAAAAAGTGAGCATGATTGTACAGTGTATATTTTGAATATAGATCCAGTAATGGAATGTTATGGGGGATTAATTCTTGACACAGACACTAGGGAATATAACCTGACTATTCTTGAGTCATAATTTACAAATGTATGTGGTATACAAAAGGTAATGTGTCTTGGCCAACCCAGAATTTACAGTTTCAATTCCTCAGAATTTGCAGTGATGAGTGTATGTCCAATCCAAAAGCCAGATTGTGTGAAAAGCTTGTCTTCATTCATGTTTTATTCATGTGAAAGTGAAAAACAAAAGGGATTGGCAAATAAATCTATACGAACAATGTAACAAGACAATCCAGGTATTTGTTCCTCATAATTGACTACCTGTATGAGAATTTTTGTTTCAGATTAATTCATCTAACAAATATTGTTTTTATGAATGCCGGTTTAAATGAAACTTATTTTCCTCCTATATTTCCTATGAAAAGTTAAACATTAGACTGTATAATGTTTTTATTTATTTATTTTGCTTTATTGCATAGTTGTATTGTGCTAATATTCTTTGTGTCATGACAATATTAGCTTATATTTTAAACAGGATAAAATAATGATAAAATGACAGACAAATGAAGATGTTTATGTGGGGGGTGGGGTGGAAGTGATGGATGCTACAACAGCCTGAGCTGTGACTAGCTTTAGTAGTATAGTGGGACGATGTAGCCTCAAGGGGATTTTACTGTTAAAAAGGGGTATATGCCTTATAGCCTCAATGGAAATTTAACATGGTGAGATGGGACTGTATAGCCTCAAGGGGAATTTAACATGGGGTATAGATTGTGGGACTGTATAGCCTCAAGGGGAATTTAACATGGGAAATTTAACATGGTGAGATGGGACTGTATAGCCTCAGGGGGAATTTAACATGGGGTATAGATTGTGGGACTGTATAGCCTCAAGGGGAATTTAACATGGGAAATTTAACATGGTGAGATGGGACTGTATAGCCTCAGGGGGAATTTAACATGGGGTATAGATTGTGGGACTGTATAGCCTCAGGGGGAATTTAACATGGGAAATTTAACATGGTGAGATGGGACTGTATAGCCTCAGGGGGAATTTAACATGGGGTATAGATTGTGGGACTGTATAGCCTCAGGGGGAATTTAACATGGGAAATTTAACATGGTGGGTCTGTATAGTGTTATGGAACATGGGAGATTTATAGAACACAGATAATAGACAACAGACATTTAAAAAAAGCAATGTAGGCATGAAAGGTAATGTCTTTTCGAGGCATTGGAGTGGCCCTGAAAAGGGCCTTTGTGTTTCTTCTTCTTCTTCTAATTTCTTCTATTCCTCCACCAGCTTCTTATTTTCTCTCCTACACTTTTTCTCTTCTTTTCTTTTCTTTCTTCCTCCTTTTTCTTTTTTTCTCCTCTTTCTGCTTCTCCTCCTCCTCTTTCTTCATCTTCTCATTTTCTTCTTCCTTTTCAATTTTTTCGTTCCAAGCTCTCATCCTTATCCTTTCCTCTTCATCCTCCTTCTCCTCCTTTATTTCTTTAAGCAGATCAATGATTATTTCCTTTAGTTTTTTTATGTTGTTGATCTCCATCTTTATGGACTATAAGAATAGCGATCCTGGTCCAGTTTTACTAACATTTGCTCAATCATGCCCAAATTGTCCAAAACGTCTTGTAACTTCTTCATTTTATCAAGGTGGTTCGAAGCCATCTTCTTTTTTATTCTTTGTAGAATGCCTCGAACGACAAACGCTATGGGTTCTTATATAAAAAGCGCGGACGTGAAGGAAAACATCTCCTACTTTTGTCATCTCATATTATATACTATCCACACACGACAAGCAGCAAAATCAAACCCTAATATACTATACACACACGACAAGCAGCAAAATCAAACCCAAATATGCTATCCACACAGGTTAGGCACCAATAAACATAACCATAATCTACTATCCACACAAACGCACTTGAACACTTACAAAACCTAATAATCTACCATCCACACAAACGTACGTAAGCACTTACAAACACAATCACATACATACACACACACACACACACACACACACACACAATCACACCAGGAAAAGAGTGACTGTTTATAATCACACTACTCCACATTCACACACTGGCAAATTGATTACTATTTCTTTTCTAAAGTATTGGGTAGCCCTGAAAAGGGCTGTTTTTTCGCGAGCTCCAGAGACATCTGTTAGTGGTGACACCTCCCTGGCCTGGCACCGCACACGCATCTCCGACTCCAGTCTCCTTGCCAATTCACCCTTGTGACTGGAATCGCAGAAGGGGGATGATTGGCTTCAGAATCCCAGTCTTCACTCTCTGGGGCCCCGAAGACTTTCCTCTGTCTGTGCTGAATTCGTGGATGCTGTTGTGGCTGTGGCTGTGGTGGAAGAGGTTGTGCCTGTGGCTGTGGTGTAGCTACTGGCTGGGGTGATGTCCTCACCAATGGTTTCACCTCACTTTTTGCCTCATTATTATGTGAGGCAGGCTTCCTTTCTTCTTTTCCTCCTCTTCCCTCTGTCTTCTCTCCTCCTCTTCCTTCTTTATCCTTCCCTCTTCGACTATGGCCTCCGCGGCCAGTTCATTCAGTATGCGCCTGGCATATTCCAGGTGCATCTGGAGTTCTAAAAGTTTTTCAAATCTGCTGCTTATTTTTACTGTTGATCAATCAACAAGGGTAGCAGACTGCCGAACATTTCCTTATTTTATATGAAAATCACGGACGTGAAGGAAAACATCCCCTAAGACACAAAACTCAATCAATCAATGAAAGGATTTAAGTCGCCTACGCAACTATTGCTTTCGCGACTGGTTAAATCTCGAAGGTCGAGATTTTCAGTTGATCGGGACTGTAGGAATGGAGCCACTATAGTCCCGCTTTTATGTGCGAATGTCGCACTTTTTAATTCATGAACATGTCCGGCCGAGGAAAGGAGACAAGGGCCTTGCGGGACTCAAGTCCAGATGTACTAGTGGACAGAAATCTATTCCAATGGTGTGTAAGTCACTCGTGTAATTTTCCTAATCCTCTGAGTTGTGTAATTTCATTATTATTTTTTAATAAAGTTGGAATTTGGTGTACATGGTGTACTTTTGATTTTCCAAAATGTTGACAATCAGCCGGGTGTCAGGCACCCTATACATGTTTGGGTCACGCTGTGTTTACTTTCGGTTTTCATTTTGTTGGTGGTATACAAAGGATCGAGTTAGGGTTGTGGGTATAGAGCTTGTATCGAAAGAGGTCTTCAATAGCCGAAGGAAGAACCTCATAAATTGGCAATTTGAAAGTCGATGTCCGTTTTCTTCTTTACTCCTTCTTCGTTCTGTGATACCCTCTTTCTTTCTTCTTCGTGCTGTTGTAGTGTTTTGCTGTTTTGCTAGTTTCCTTTTCTGTTTCGACTCGATTTTCATTGCCTTAGATCTTGATTTTGGGGACTGTGTTGTTGTTATTGTTTATTTAGTTCCGCAGTGGTGGGTGTGTGTGTGTGTGTGTGTGTGTGTGTGTCCTCTTGACTTGGCTTAGGTCACCTTAAAGTCTTAAGACGGTTGGGGCCTAAGTATATGTTGTGTTTATTTGTATCTTACCACTCTTGTTGTCGTGTGTATCTGGGCCTGATGGCGGGGGTTTGCCACCATTATAATATGTATACATATTTATGAGAATAGATGTGTTGTTTTTCTCAGACCATGATGGTTAGTATTGTGTTAGCTGCATGCCTACATGAGGGGGAAAAATAAAAAATATTTATATTTTTAAAAAAAACACACACAAAAACAACCATGGGCGTGCGCTTCAGCTAGCAGTCTTACCTTACTGATTTAGCCCTTCTATTAATTGTTATTATAATTACTTGTGGTTGGATTTATATGTTGCCATGTTTGTTAATTTGTTTGAGGTACCTTAATATGTTCACGTAAGTGGTATCGATGTTTTTGTTGCGCACCTAGTCCAAAAATCCAGGGTATGTTGTAGGGATATTAATTTTACCTTTGTTAATCTTGGAAACAATCTCGTTGATTATGGTGTCTGGGACAGGTGTTGAATACGTGGTCCAGTGTTTCTGCAGCAGGGCAATGTGGACAGTTAGTAGTTTGGTTCAATTCCTTCCTGAGATGTTTCCCAAAGCTGTTTCGGAGTAAAGTTTTTCCTGTTTTGATCCTATTGATAATTCGGATGTCCACGATTTCCAGGATTTTAGGTGTCTTGATTACCCTTGTGGCCTCTTTTTGCAGTTGGTATAAATGTCTGCCCTTGTTGGTGTTGTCCCAGGGCTGCTGCCATTTCTTGTTCATTTTGCTTCTTATCTGGTTATATATCTCATACACACTGTAATTAAGTGTTTCTGTTACATTGTTCAGGAGATTGTATTTCGCTCTTCGGTCAGCTTTATCGTTGCCAATCAGATTGATGTGAGAAGGTGCCCATAGGAATTCGATGGTTTGTTGTTTATCCTCGATTTTCCTGATGTATAACATAGTGTCTTCTAGCGTATTTGCTCTACTTTTTGATGTGAGAGTCTTTAAGGATTTGAGTACGCTTAGAGAGTCTGTTATAATGACGTACTGGCTGTGGTTTTGGGTCTTGATCCATTTGAAGGCTTCATTTATTGCCCGGAATTCTGCTGTGTAAATGGAGCAGCCATCTGGGAGTCTTCACCAAATTCAACTTGTTGTTGCGGCACCACTATTTCAGCAGCAGGTCTCTTTAGTTCTTTCGATTTAGATCCGTCTGTGTAGATTTTAAGAAATCCAAAGTAAGTTTCTTCGATGATTTTCTGGATTTCTGTTAGTATTTTTGGTGGGTTTTGTAGTTTGTTCTGGGCAGACAGGTTTATTTTGGGCGTGCATTTTTTCCAAGGGGTAAGATCTCTGATTTTGTATTGTTCTGCTTGAATTTCGGATAGTTGAATTTCATCACAGAGTGTGTGTACTTTCTTACCTTCTGGGTGGTTTAGAGCTCGTTTTTGCCTGAACGGAATGTTGCACTTTTTAATCATCATTTTGGTTGGGTTGGTGTCTCGATGTATTGAGTTTCTGGTAGCATACCTCAATATGTGCTCTTCTCGTCTGAGGTGCAGCGGTAGATCTCCCGTCAGTATTTGTAGCTCCTCGAGTGAGATGTTAGGTAGGGTCTCCGTACATAGTCTAAGTGCTTTATATTGTATGCTGTCCAGTTTCTTAACCAGGCCCTTGTTTGCCGAGGCATACACCTGGCAACCGTAGTCCATTTTAGCCCTGATTAATGATTTGTAGAGCATGAGCATAGTTTGTTGGTCAGCTCCCCATGTTGTCCCCTTGATATTTTTTAGGAGTTTGATGTCTTGTTGGCATTTTTTGATTAGGTTTGTTATGTGCGTTTTCCAATTAAGTGTTTCATTATGTAGCATTCCCAAAAAGTATGTTTCTTTTACGAATGGGATTGGTGTATTTTGGATGTAGAATTTTGTGTATGTAGTAGGTTTTCTGTTTGTTGGGGAGAAAAACATTCCTACCGTTTTAGATATTTTGAATCCATAGTTGTCTGCCCATTTGCCGATGGCGTCTAGGCTTTGCTGTAGTTGCTTGATGTTGTTTTGGCTGTTGAGGTTGCCTGCCTTCCATATTCCACTATCGTCAGCAAATTTGGGACAGTTCAACTAGGTTGTTGGTAATATTCTTGCAGAGGTTGTTGATCATGAGGTTGAACAGTGTTGGACTTATTACGCTTCCTTGGGGAGTTCCATTGTCCAGAGTGTAAGTCGCAGAGAGTGCATCGCCTACTCTGGTTTTGATTTACCTCCCCGTTAGGAAGTTTGAGATCCAACGGTTCATTCTTCCTGTTATGCCGAACTGATTGAGTTTCGAAATGAGGCCTTTAGTCCAGACCATATCAAACGCTTTTTCGAGGTCTAGGAATATCGCAATTAAGTGCCTATCTTTTTTCCGTTTGGCATTGAAGGCAAGTTTAATGCTGGCTTCTAGTCGAATTAGCTCATCAATGGTGGAGCGTTTGGTTCTAAATCCACTTTGATTTTCAGTAAGTAGGTGGTTTTGTTGCATGTGGTGCCTTAACCGGTTGTTGATCATTGTTTCCATGACTTTGCAGATGGTGTTAGTCAAGGAGATGGGTCTATATGATGTTATGTTTTTGGGGTCTTTTCCTGGTTTAGATATGGCTATAAACACTGCTTGTTTCCATAATGTGGGTATGTTTCCAGTGTGCCATATTAGGTTTATCTTGTCAAGTATAATTCTTTGCATATCTATCGGGAGATTTTTTATAGATGTCATACTCGAGGTTGTCTTCACCTGGGGATGTGTTTTTTGTTGTTGTTGTTTTGTTGTTTTTTTTTTTGTTAAGTAGTGCTTTCCTCATTCATCAAGGTTGAATGAGTCATTTAGTGGTGAGTCATTGCTGATTTGGTTCGTGAATATGTGAGGGAATTCTTCTTCGATTGCCCGTCTTTGCTCCATACATTTTTGGGTATGATTGCTATTACTGCTGGAATTAGCAAAATGTCGTGCCAGCTGTTCTGCTTTGTTCTGATTGGTGTCGGTTCCTGGTATTTTTGGTGATGGCTTTGACTTTTGCCCATACTTCTTTAGAGTTGGTATGATGGTTGAGTGTGGAGCAGTATGCTCGCCATGAATTAGTTTTTGCTTCCTTTATTACTGTTCTTTTGTTGTTTTCTTTTTGCTTATATATTATAAAGTCCGAAGCTAGTTTTGTGTGTTTAAAGCTGTTGAGGGCTTTCTTTTCTTCCTTGATGGCTATGCGGCAATTGTCTATCCACCATGGTATACTATTGTAGTTGGGTTTCCCGCTAGTTTTAGGTATACTGTTTTGTGCAGCTTCATTGATAGCCTGGATTATGTTGTGATAGCATTGATTTGCATCGTTACTTTGAGGTTCTTCTAGCTGTATCTTGCTCAAGGCTTGTTGGAAGAGATCCCAATTGGCTTGCTTTGTTTTCCATTTTTGTATTTTTACTTGTTGCGTTTTTGGACTTACATGTATATTGTTATACATAGCGGGAAGTGGTCACTGCCAAGTGAGCTTTGTTGTAACACTTCCCAGTCCGTGGTAAGTGCAAGGTTTGGTGTTGCGAGTGTTAAATAAATAGGTGTCAGTTTTCCGTGGATGGGGTCTATTCTGGTGGGTGTGCCGGTATTTAATATCACAAGTTGATTCTCTCTGACGTATTTTTCGATGCTTTTCCCTCTTGTGTCTATATGGTCACCACCCCATTCAGTGTGGTGTGCATTAAAGTCCCCACAAATTATGCTATTTATACCCTTACCTTTGGATAGCACCGAGTAAGTTTGGGTGGGGTTTGTATAATTTCCTCCAGGGTCATATATATTATAAATATGTAAGTTTTTTTGTCCCAATTTAATATTGATTGTTTGATATTCAATTAAGTTTCCATTTAAAGTAATGTTAGTGTCTATCTCTACTGCATCTGTGATATCGTTGTGAACATATATGGCAAGTCCTCCTCCTTTTGTCCATTACTCTTATGTTTAAGAATCTTTGTGTCAAAACCATTTATTTTGGGAATAGTCTTACTTTTTTCATTTAAGAGTGTTTCGTGTTAGCATAGGATTTTTGGTTTGCTGGTGGCTGTGTTAATGGCTGATATTAGTTCTCCATGGTTTGGAATTAATCCTCTGTAGTTCCATTGCCATATGATGAGTTTGTCTGCATACTCTTTGTCGTTATGTGTATCCATTGTTCAATGTTGTTATTTATTTGTTTAGTATGATTTTTAATAAGATACAGGGAAGTTTGGAGTTTTTATTTGTTTTCGGCAACATTTTTTTCTAGTGGTTGTAGGAGTAAGAGGATGAAGTCTTGCTTTTTAATTTGATTGTGATGCGTGTTCTGTTGTATAGCCTCCCGCAGGTCAGTGAAATATTAGGTTATTAAGGCGGGATCGATATATTCCTGTGTTGTGGTATTTACCTCTTTTTCCTCTTCTCCAGAACTAGGGGTGGTATTTTCCTTGTTTATGTGTTGACTACATGCTGGTTCTTGTATGTTTCGTTTGGGTGTAGTATTTGTTTTTTGTGTATTGTCTAATTTATGTGTGTCATTCCTCTTACCTAGATCATGACAAAAAAACGCGCGGACCTAAAAGAAACACTCACTCACTTTTTTATACTACCCATCACTGTTCTAAAAAAATTTTCCAAGCCATTTAAAGGAAATACTTCTACACACACACACACACACACACACACACTTTCTAATTAATATAAAGAATTCATGTGCTTATACACGCACTTCCATTTTTTAAAACTTATTATAGGCAATCGATTGTTATTTCTTTTCTAGAGTATGGGGTAGCCCTGAAAAGGGCTGGGTTTTTTGTGTGAGCTTGAAGCTATGGCAATCTTTTAGGGTCTAAGATTGCGGCCTCCTCTGACGACAGGCTTTCTCACAGGATAAGGTCTGCTTCTTCAGAAAGAGAAGAAGAACTCTTTGGTGTCGATACGACAGTCGACAAAGCCTGTCAGCTTCAGGTTGCTGCTGCTGTTGTTGTTGTTGCTGTTCTCTCTGCTGTTTCTGAAGTCTGTACTTCTCTGTCCATTCTTCTTTCTCCCTGTTAATTTCTTCTCTGAAGAGCTCTTCTATCAGGTCTTCAGTGACTTTCAACATTCTAACATTCTCTATCTCTTCCGGCTTCGGTATCAGACTTTGTCTGACACGAAGCAAATTCACGTAGGCTTCGTTCAGCTTTGCTAGTCTTGAGCACATCTTCGTAGGAGGATGAGTCGACAATGGATGGTCAGACTGGAGACTGCCCCGGTTTTATGGTCAAAGCGCGGTCGTGAAGGAAAACATCCCTACACGGTTTTCGAGTCGGAACGTTCAAATAGTGTGATGTGAGGGATAGAGAGAAGTCAAAGAGCATGAATCATGATACCTATAGCAAATCAAACCACAAAGACATTTTTTCTTCAAAACACAACATTTTTATTCAAATCACTTAACACTAACAAATAACCATAAAATTTTAACATTAACCATTCAATATAACATTGAACGTTTTTTTTTCAAATAACAAACATTTTTTTCTCAAATAACACTTTATTTTGGACAGGGTTGACAACGTTGTGAATGAAATTGTGATTTCAACTGTTGGAAGTCATTAGGCCATTGATGGACACTACGTTTCCTAGCTAAAGACAAAAGATAAGCATAATGGTCACAAAACCATCGATCTACTTTCACATCGTTTCTAGAAGAATGACGATCAAAATAAGTCACTAAATGTTCTATGAAATATCCTAGGCTGCGATGATGCGGAAAATACACACAATATTGTCCACACACCAAGGAATCTGTGCGTTGTAATTTCACATTATTTTATCGTGTGGTCTTCTCATAAAGTCAATGATATCGTCTTCCAAAGGAGGCAATTCATACGAATCAAAATATTCCACACATCCTTCTTGAGGAAAGCAGACAGCTACCCAGTGAGTTCCTGGGAGATGACTATCGTCCGTGCTGATCACATAAGCTTGATGGTCTTGAGGTTTGCGATGAGGGAGTTCATCTTGAGCACATACGACAGGATTCCAAGAAGCAGTGTACGAACTGTGGTTCAAAAGATAATAAAGTTCCCAGGTATCCATTTATTTGTGTTGTGGTTTTTTTCTTCACATGTGATAATAAGTGATCAATTCGATCCTGATTTTCTCTTTGAAAATGTCTGTCAAGTAAAGGGGTAAGAGCTCCGACTTCGCACCCTGGTTCACGAGAGTTTCGATGCGACGGATCTCCAGAGGCGTTAATGGAGGAGAAGAATATTCACGCAAGCCTTCATACCACTGATCAAACAGGAATTCTATCTCGATGAGACTCCAAGCTTTTTCCAGACACTCGTTCAATTTTTCTTCTTGACTCAGCATCAGACAATTATCGTGTTGAATTTGACTGGGATGATCGTTTTGACGTCCATAGCAATCTTTCTTGATCAATTCCTTCATTTTATCTCCCAAGACTGTAGCAAAACAAGAGACTAAATGCGCTTCTTGTTCTGGCCATCGGGACTTCATCATGATGACTTCTTCGTCTTTGTCTTCGTCTTTTTCGTCTCCTTCCACAGTCTCCTCACATTCCATGTCCAAAGTTTCTCCACTAGGTAAAGAGGGACAACAGTCTTCCATGGTTTCTAATAATCTAGAATGACATCTCTCAAACTGTTTATTTTTATCGTATTATCAAATTCTGCATACAGGAGAACGTTCACCGTGTGGGGTAGAGGTTTAGCAAACTGAAGTTCCACACGAATCTGGCCGGATTTTATTGGGTGGAAATGTCTCTCGTCGCTGCCTTGGTCGGGAGTGAAATCAAGCGCCCACAAAGCATAGCCTCCTGCATAATCCTCGTACGTAATGCCGTGACTGGTGTTGGTTCCTAATTGTCCCGTGGCTGCGAACAGGGACAAGTACAACCTCAAGTAATTCTTCTTCGTGACACTAAAGTGGGGTTCGAAAGGTCGGGTACACAAGGTCTTGCCATCGAGACTGACTTCAATCTTGGACACGTTAAAGTGTTGAAAGTTGAAAGATTTTCGTTGTAGGTTCCGTTGAAGGCTGTATTCTCGACGAGACCAAGGATTAAACGTTTGGGTAGCTGTCATTGGAAAAGATGATCTTCGATCATGGAATGCTGTCCAGTGGGAATGGTGAAGGTTTTCACTTCCACACGCCGTATTGGATACTTAGCGGTCGTTCTGCTCAACGTCTGACTAATGTCGTTTCCCACTTTAGGTAACACTTCCACGCGTTGTACGTAGAGTCTGGCTTCTTGGATGATGGTTTTGTAATCGGCACTATCAGCTATTAAATGGAAAGTGACACTGCTGCGATTCAGTCTCAAGCGAACATTTACACCGTTCAGCAAATATGTCTCTTGCAACCACATGTCCAAATGCACACGATCCATCAGTTCTAAACTCTTTCCATCTTTGATTTTGTCTCTTCGTTCTACAAATCCCTCATTGTGGTCTTTCCTTGTATCAATTTCCAATTCTTCAAACTCACCCGCGTCGTCAGGTTCACATGCCACACAGGCATTGAGATAAGTGTTCTTGGCGTCTATTCCGTACGTCAAGAGATTTTCCAGGTACGCTCAGTAAGGGTAAGTATCCATGCTGCTACTGACTAGTTTGTTATTCAAGTACAAGTCCACTCCGCTAAACAAGGAATGCATGAAATTGTTGACGGGAGCTACCGCTTCAGTGTCTATAGGACCTCCAGTCTTATCTAGAACTTTGACTTTCAGGTACAATTAACTGCTGTTCAAATCGATGTAATCTTCGGGTTGTCCTTTGATGTCAAACTCGATGGGAGCGGAATCCGTCAAAGAGGAGACGGGATAAAATTCCACCCATTGGGATTCTTGCATGGTCATCATGGTGGGTGGCATGGCAAACAGATCCAGTTCCGACTTGGAACAGGCGCAAGACTCTCAGTGCATCATTTTTCTGTTTCTCAATACTTTAATAATCGAAAACGTCTAAGTATTGAACAGTTCTTCTTTTCTTTGTCTTTCTAGCTTTAGAAGTGTGAAGTCTGGTGAAAGGGTGTTGTAACTCGGGCAAATAAAACGTTCCTTTGAACACTTCTCCGTTCATGTCTTCCAATTTATAGACGGCAGGATGACGGCCATGCACTCGTCCAGTGACTTGAAACAATTCGGTAGTCCAGTTAGGTAAGTAACCTTTGTCGAAAGTGCGTTTGGTTTTGCCAGTGCGTACCCAATCTCCTACCGCCAACACTCCACTTTTCTTGGGGACAGCCCCCTTCGGGGACGTACCAAACAGGCGATCAGAAACCAGTACTTCGTTGTCGGGAGTCACCTCTTGTTGGGCACGTCCAATGCTTCGATGGTAAGATTGGTTGTACGCGTGCACCAGGTGCGCTATGATGTCGATGTACTTCAGAGTGTGGTGATGCGTAAAATATTTGCACATGCGTTCTTTCAAAGTGCGTTGAAAACGTTCCACGATGCTGGCTTTGGTTTCAGGATTCTCGGTGGTAAAAAAATGAATGTCACGTTTCTTTAATTCTTTTTCGAAAGCTTGGTTCAGAAATTTGGTGCCTTTGTCTGTTTGCCATCGCAGAGGGTGACGAAGTCAATGATACGACCCAGGCAAATTTGGAAAAGACGTCGATGACACAAAACAAATATTTGTAGGCGAGATTGTAGCTGGCCAAATGAGAGACATCGGCTAAATCGGCTTGCCATTGATGATCGATGCCTTCCACTTGGGTGCGACTTCTGGAAAACTTGCATCGAATCGGTTTGTGTAAAGTGTAGGTAGCTTGTTCTTGTAGCCATCGTTGCACTTGAGGTAAACGGAGACTTTTCAGTCGAGTTTTGGCAGCACGATACAATTTTTTAACTCCTCCGTAACCTGCAGGATGGGATGGATCGTAGTAAATGCTGGCTAACACTTTTTCCATTTTGTTTGTTAATAAGGCACCCACTCTTGGAGGATGCTACTCTTTTTCTCGTGGGGTATTTTCTTGGTTTGTAATGCTTTGCGTGTGCGACCAGAGATAGGTGTCGAATAGGAGGATGTCTGAACAGGGGATATCGGTTCTTGTTTCACTTCTGTCTTAACCTTCTTTTAAACTTATGATGAAGAAGAAATGGTCATCATCTTTTTTATCCATCCAATTCTGGAGGTAGGTGGTGTTCTTAACTTGCGTACTTTTCCTGGTGGAGTTTGAAACCCTTCTTCTTCTTCTCCTTTTTCTGTCTTGGTCACTGGTAGTGGTGGTGGTAGTCGTGATGGTGCTGGACTTTTCATCAAGGTCTTAAAATCTTTCAGAGTGGGAAGAGCTGTTTCGTCTAAAGCTTTTTGATGAATGAGTTGCAGTCGCTGCAAGAGTTGACCGTACTTTTGCGATTTTTCTGTTTCGGACAAATCTTGGCGATCCATCAAGGACTACAGTTCGTGTTGTAACTGGGACATCTCGCTCAAATTGGGATTGGGAGGTAAATGCGGGGTCCGTTGTTCTTGCCAACGATGATATTCCATCCATCGTTTGTAAGGCACTAAAGCTCGTTTTCGTCCTTCCATTGAATGTCAAGGGTTACGTCTGAGATCTTCTGACTTCAGAGTGTCCTTTTTATCTTGCTCCCAGCAGTCCTCCCAACATGGTTCCCAAGACTCCTTTTAGCAATGGGCCTAACAAGAGGGGTAAAATTCTTCCACGTTGGACCAACATCTTCTTCTTTTGGCGAAGGGGGGGGGGGTTTCTTTTGAACCATTTGGCGAAGAACGTGACGATGTTTGCCTAAGCATTGTTTCTGGTGCTTGGACAAAGTGATCGTGCCTTTCAAAACGTTCAAACAACATTCGAACACGGTATCGATGACCTCTTTGGAGGCTGTTTCAATGAGTTTTTTTCGTAGGGGTGGAGAAGCTTGGGGCAAAAGAGATGATATGTCCCCATGTTTGACTAAACGAGGAGGCAGTCCTTTTCTTTTCTATCCTTGGAGTTTAGAAGAGGGATTGTTTCTGGAGGGTGACATCTTTGCTTGTGGGTTCAGTGACATTCACCAAAAAATACACTAACGGCGATGTCTAAGCACACGCGCTTTTATCTGTTTTTTTTGGGACTATCGCTTTGTCATAAAGATAACAACGTTTTTTCCAAAATCGCCAAGGAATCCTCCCCTTTGGTGACTCCTCTTTTACTTTGAACAATTGTGTCTTTTCTTAGGGTAACGTCGATGCTTGCCTAAACGCTTTGTCGGAAGACGAGCCTGTCTTTGTCTCTTTCTTTTTTGACGATAGTGACGGTGTGCACTTCTTTGAGGTGACATCTTTTGGGAGTTCACTGATCCCCTACTTTTATCGCAGCCTTTTTTATACTGGAACGCGTCGCCACTGATTGTCTTTACGTCGTATTAACTTGGGGACAGGCATGACACGTCGTGCAGGGGTACGTAACGGACTAAATTGAGCCAGTTCTTGCTTGGACAAATCCAGTAATCTCTGTAACATGCCCGATCTCTCTTGGACTTTGATTTTAGGAGAATGTTCTTTGTGAGCAGCGGCCACAGCCACTAAAGAGGAGGGTCCTGCCACTGGAGAAGTTCTTGGTGTCATCAGCGGAGACGTTCTTGGTGTTATCGACGTCTCCTAGTACTTCTCAGTTCTTGGTGTCATCAACGGAGAAGTGGATGAACCTGAGGCTACCGGAGACGCGGTCACCGCCTTTGCAGGTCGTGGTTTGCGAGTGTAAGGTTGCGTCCTGGCCGAAGTACCTCTCTTGCGACTAGTTTTCTGTGGGCTTTTCTTTTTCGGAGGACTTCTCTGTTTCTTTTTCTGGGTTTTTTCCTTTTTCTGTTGGCTTTTCTTTTTCCGGGGTGGTGACCGGAAAGAGAAGGGTCCCGACACTGGAGATGTTCATGGAGACACGGGTCTTCTTGGGGCCCTGGTCTTGTCACTGTGGCTCTTTCTCTTCTTGGAGCTTCGTTTGGCTTTTTTCTTGGGGAAAACATTGGGAGCATTAGTATCCCATCTTAAGAGAGAGCGAATGATGACACCTCCTAGAGTAACGGTCCCTTCAGGTTTCAAAATGATTTGCATTTCGGTTTGAGTGTCGATGCGTGGATCGGCCAGTTGGGTCAAAGCGACTTTGTTTTGATCAAAAAAGCATTTGGTTTGATGAGGAATCTGAATGATCCCTTGTAGTAATTGACGTGCTGAAACCGTAAACCATCGTAAGACTTCTTTGAGACTGGTTTCTAAGGCACGAGCCCGTATTTGTGGATTTTTATCGCGACTGATGCCATACAAGGCACGAATCAATTTGTCGGGAAGATGCTACTGAAGGGACGTCATGTTGAGACTGTGTGAGACAGACGAAAAGTGTCTAAGGTTTTTATAGATTTATGGGGGTTAAGTCGAGGACGGAGACGTGTACAGGACATGCCCTCCGTCTTGGCACCAGTGGTGAAACATTTGGATACGAAATCGCAAATCATATGGGGTAGTGGGTTTCAAATCGACGAGTAAATAGGCGTGTGGAGTTTGAGTGGCATCGTCGTACGCCTGAGTGAGCCAAGGCGTTCCTAACTGTTTGGCTAAGACTTGCACTTGCGACTTATCTCGAGGGCTTTTAAACAAGTCCACGTAATGAGCATTGAGACTGATGGTGCGATGGGCTTTACTTTGTTGAAACAAATTTTGAGTGATGTAAACGACACTGGCATTACGATGATGCCCTTTGCGCGTAAACCAAAGTTTAATTTCTTCTTCGTCTTCTCCTAACATGTCGTCGAAAATGACCAAATGGGTTTGACGGGAGTCAGACACGATTCTATCGTCTTCTTTAGGAATGCCTTCCACAAACACGATGGAATCGCCTTGACTTTCTCGCAAGAGGCTGTACGCCGATTGCCACTCTTTGTAACACCACACGATTCGTTGAGGGGGTCGATCGATCAAATGATGTTTATGTTCGATCAAACGTTTGACAAATTCGGTTTTGCCTCAACCGCTAGGTCCAGCAATGAGCATGTTAAAGGGATGGCGAAAATACAAAGCCTCCCAACTGGCACGATCTAAGTGTTCGTCGATGACTTTGACAGTGGAGGAAGAGGGAGCAAAGACAGCAGAGGTAGCCTTAGTGTTAGGAATGTCACTTGTGACACGAAAACAGACAAGACAAGAGTTTTTATACTTTTTTCAGAGCACGTTTATTGATGTTTTAAAAATGAACACGAAAGACAAAAATACATAAAAGCCAAAGGCTTGAGGACAACGATGAAAGGCAAGTACAACATGTTTTGGTTAATGTTCTGACCAGTTCAAAAGGGGGTAAGGTCACACAAGCGTGCTCCCGAAAGGGTCTTTCAGGAATGTCCACGACAGTCCTATCCTGAGTGACGAGTTCTTCTTCTGGTACTGTCACTAACACAGGTTGAAAAGTTACCTTTTTCTTTGGACGTTGAAAGGAAGGATCACAACTCTCGAGCATACTGGGCCACTTCTTGGGTCCAAGCCTGAAAACCCCATTTTTTCCAGGCACGTACATTTGTCCAATGGGGGTGTAAGTCACAAGCTACACACACATCGTCATACACGTCTTCGGTAGCTAAAAGTTGATTTATCATTTTTTCCTGTAGAGGTCGAGAAGTATCCAGATGAAAACGCAAGGCTTTGAGCAAAAGGAGTCTTTCGTGACCATTTAAGGCCATTTGGTTGGTAAGTACTGTTCGTAAAGAGTCCACAAGGAATCGGCTGGTAAACGAAATCCCAGAAAACAAGTCACTAAGACACACACCACTTGTCGACCCAAATTGAACGGAAACAGTTCTTGTAATAATTGATGGTAATGATCCACGGTTTGAATATTGTCATAGAGTTCCTTCCACGGAATCTGTTCAATCACATGTGATAAAAGCCTTGGCATGGCAGCTTGTTTTTATATTCTCTTTTTTTGTTGATGCAATACACGTACTTTCTAGCCAGAGATGTTCGTTCTCCAGCAGGAAATTTAAATGCTCCAAACTGTAACCTACACTTTAGAGTTCGATTAGAAGTTTCCTCTTCCACTAAGTAGATTCCACGTAAAATATGTTGGTAATCCTTCAACTCTTCTTCCTCAATTCGTTGCTCTAGGTGAATCTCGAAGTAACCAAAATCACGATCATTGGCGACTTCAAAGTGTTGAACAAGGTCTGACCACTGAAACAATTTCTGACGAATCAGTTCTCTTATAGCATTCAGGTACCAGTGGTTCAAACACCGGTGACGTAACGGATGCAATGGTTTTTTACGTTTCACTTGTATTTTGACCAGTTCTCGGTAAATGCGTTCTCTCAATTCCACAGGCAAAGCACGAATGTTCTCTTGTAAAGTATCCATAAACAGGTCATACTAAAAAACTTTTTTTTTCTCGGAGACAAGAAGTGTACTGCCTGGTCAGAGATGGTTTTACTCCACTAGCAAATCTAAATGGTTTAGTCACTACCTTG
Organism: Sinohyriopsis cumingii; assembly: GCA_028554795.2. NCBI lineage: Eukaryota > Metazoa > Mollusca > Bivalvia > Unionida > Unionidae > Sinohyriopsis > Sinohyriopsis cumingii. The sequence goes on along the minus strand of JAPYKE020000133.1, from coordinate 797,060 downwards.
CACTTTACAGTTCGTTCAGAAGTTTCCTCTTTCACTAAGGTGACATTCTGTAAAAGATATTGGCATTCCTTTAACTCTTCTTCTTCTGAAATTTGTTGCAGTAAGTCTACCTGGTACCAAATAGAATCATCAATAATAAACCAATTATTTGAACCAAGAGGTAGTTTTTCAAGGTCTGTTCAATGAAACACTTTCAAATGAATCAGTCCTTTTATAGCATTCAGGTACCAGTGATTTAAAAATCGGTGACGTAACGGATGCAATTGTTCTTTACGTTTCACTTGTATTTTGACCACTTCTCGGTAAATGCGTTCTCTCAACGGAATGTAAACGGAATAAAGCGATATAATCCAGAGAAATCTAACACACTGGTTAACTTTTTTCACTTTCCTCTTGTGAATTTATCGATACAAAAGTTCTACAGTTACCCATTGAGATTTCACTCTGGCAAGTCCCTGCCAAACTTCTTTGTAGATCTTCTCTTGCTGTTCTTTAGGTAATGATTCAATATCATTTTTGAAATGAAGTTTAAATACTGGTCTCGGTGATGTCCAACATTTGACTCCTAGCCAATCTGGTTTCTTCAACGACATGGTAAGTTACTTCAATGTCTCGGTCCCTCTAAGGGTAAGTAATGACACTTGGGTGACCATCGAGCATGTTCTAGGTAGCCCGAATCTTGTGGTTCCTAGTGGTGAAGTTACACACCGCAACTGAAGTACTTGATTTTATCCCCTTCACCCAAGTAGAGTCTGGCTAATTCTTCGGGGGACGGTCCTCCCAGATACTTAGGCCATTCTCCTTTGAACGATTGAAGACGATTTTCGAAGTCACAGTATTCAGACAAACGCACAGGGAACGAATATTCGTCTTTCACAGGTTCGTTTCGTTGAGGGCAGGGTGACATCGATAGGAGTTTGCTCAGGGCTGGATGACATCCGTAGGGTGGTAGACGTGAAGGCTGACATCCACATTTAAAATGAAACCCAGTAAAGTGTCCAAGAGGACGAGTGGCATCGCTTTCGCATACATCAGGTTTGACACGTACATCATCACTTTCCATGATAGGGGTAGTGAGAACAAAGTTCCCATGATGTTTTACGGCATCGCTAAGGTCACAGAGTACAGCATCGCTCCCATTGCAAGGCTCACAATCGCATTCCACTTCAGGGCCCCAAATTTGAATTGTGCCTGTATGAACTTGTTTTGTGTTTCTCTGAAAGTATTCATCTTGTTCGCTTGGTCTTGGTAGTCACAATAAACTATCGATCTTGGACATTGTCCCTTTTTATATACAGACCAATACCGACATATCCATACGGTAAAGTGAAGTGATTTGGAAGTCGCACTCGCTTCTGGTACACGATTTGATAGACTTTTTCCAAGGGTCGACTGACGATGTGGTGAGTGGGTAAACGTACAATCTTGTTTGGCTGGTAGGTGGTCACTTTAAAGTTTTCATCTTTTCCAGACTGCAAGGCTTCTTTCAATACGCCAAAGTTCACCACTCGACTGGTACGATAATTCAGAGTCAATCCTTTCACTTTACACTCCGTGTGCACTTCTCCTTGTTTGTCCTGGTATTCGTACCGTAATTTTTAGGACCACCACTCACGAAACTTAAACTTTCTCGTCGGGGTGCTCGTCTGTCCAGGCTCCTAAACGGTCTCCTTCGATGTCAGGGTGCTGTTGACTCGGGTGATCGATGTAGATGCAATTGTCCGTGTCAAAGTACAGGACACGTTCCCCTAACAGTTATAAAGCTTCGTACAGTTTTAAGCGAGCATGAGCTGTCACCTAAGCCGCAATGATGACATTTCCAAATTCGTCGGTTTGTACAAAGTCCAGATCTTCTTCGTAATTCACTAATATCAAACCCTCGCGAACGACGTCCACGTGTTTCATGTAATTGGTTTTGTCGTGAATCATCTGGAAGTAGCGGGAAGGTTCTGTCAAATACTTCGTCTTGGGTAAACACGGTCGTTGTGCCATTTTACCCCACAAGCAATTTAACATCACTTTGGAAAACGATCGCCTGCCTTCGTTTTTCTCGATCTCATCTAAAGTAATGCCTTCTTGTGCCCAGTATTTCTCTTTGAATGTCTTTTGGTCTTCGGGAGTGTGACACCAGGAAGGAAAGCCACTGGCTTCTTGTTTCATTTTCAAAAAAGCATCCACGTAGTCGGCGAAAATGCCTTTCTGCGTGGGGTCACCCTTGTGGTATTGTTGTGTCTTGGGAAAGTGACAAATTTCGTACACTTCTAACCGTTGGTTTCCCATGTCCAGAGCTTTGAACAATTCCACGCTAACCCACGTCCCCGTCAAGGCACGTTCTTCCTGGGTATGCTGTCAAGGCTGATCTTGGTTGCACGCATCGGCACAAGTACGGCACAAGGGAAACATCAGTTTTCCTTGACAATGGTGAGGTAACACGGGATGGTACAAGTCCGTGGGAGGCAAAACTTTGCACTTATCAGACCTTCGTATTGTCGAATGTGGTCTAGGCCGATGTGTTCCGTTAACAAGTGCGGGTGCCCTGCAGGAAAGCGACAATATCTGCACACGTAGGGATACAGCGAACACACGTCCAAGTATTTGATTTCTTCTCCTTTCTCTTCGTCGGCTTGGTACAGCAAACATTGGTTATACCTCCGTACAAACTATCCCTCGGATTCAGGGGGTCCATGAATTTTCAAACGACGATCGTATTCGTGTTCCCACATTTCCACCACTTGGTATTCTTGCTGTTCTAACTTTAGGCGTCACTGACAAGTGTCCTGGTATAAGTCTTCCATGGTTCGTTGTAAAAACTGATTTTTAGTGCCACGGTCAGGGTAACAGACGGGAAATCCGTGAAATAAGCAACCGTTAAACTCGTATACGATCTTGGGGTTTTCTAAGTCCCAGCTATCGACCGAATACGTTCCGATGGTCATTTCGCCCCCTCCGTTGCGGGCATGCTGAATCCATTTGTCTTTTTTTTGGCACAAGTAATGTAACCAACGTAGGGCTTTGACCGAATATTGACGTTTGGCATAGTTGATCGTTTGAGGACTGATGACAGCCACGGTGTTTTCAGGCATGAATGGTTGTCGGTACACTAAGGAACATGCTTTGGCAATGGTGCAAGCTTCTTTCAAAGGATCGACCCCTCCGTGTTCCATGAACACTTCTCGAAATTTTCCACAGCAACGTCGAAAAATGTCCACTTCGGAACGACAATACTTTAACATTTCTTCCTGAAAATCGAAAGGATCGGAGGCATGGGCCTGATACCAAGCGTAGAAAGCTTCTCGTTGTTCGGTACGCATGTTGTCGTGGTCGTAATAGTGAGCCTCAGGCAAATGGGGTAGAACGGCATGTTGATTGACTTCGGTATTGAAAAAGTGTGGAAAGTACCCTTTAGCCATTTCTGTCATTCCAAACGTTTTAGGTATTCGACTCAAAGGCATGGCCACATAGCTCATCGAATCTTTAAACTGTACTTGTCCCACTTGCATGAAAATGAGTTTGGCTCCGTTCAAAGTGACTTTAGGACGCTCGGTACCATGTTCCGTATAGCATCTGAGAAGAAACTGTCCATCGTATCCGGAGAAATTGTGAGCCATCAGCGTGGCATGACGATGACAATCTCCGTAACGTTCGATGTCCTCTTGGCTCCATGTCTTGTCGATGGGGTCTAAGACCCATCGGGCAAAATCGGCTAGCGTGTTCGGTCCCTTAAAGATTTTTTCACGTCCTCCAGGAATCTTGCTGCAGTGAGGGCAATGACTGAAGATAGGTTCTTGAATGTACTTCTCGCACGCTCGATGAGCCACGCAGAAATTAGGAATGTGAATGCCGGTCTCTTGCATGCATTCGAAATCGAAAAAGATGAAATTGCCTTTCTTCTTGTGACCATCATCTTTCTCTTGTTGGAGTTGGTATTTTTGCATGTAGCATTGATGTTCCAAGTCCACGATTCGGTGGCAAATGTGACATTTTTTCTTTCCTCGACATATGTGTGCCTTGGCATTATTGGTAAGTATGCCTTGTCCACACGTGGGGCACATTCTCAAGAGTTGACAAGCACATTTCTGCTGTGAACCTTGCGTCTTGAGATGTTGTTGGTAACAGGCAGGGCTGACAAACGTGCGCAAACAAGCAGGACAATGCACTCGTTCTTGTCCTTCGTCCAGACAGGGTTGAGAGGCCAACCATCCTGAGCATTTCGATCCGCAAAGTTTGTGTTGCTCTCGATTGTTATAGCCATAGTCACATTTCTCACAGCAATAACCATATCCCAGGAATGCGGTGCTACTGGTAATGGTATCGAAATGTTCATCGTGATGATAGAGATTAATGTATTTTCCATCTTTAAAGTCTTGGCCTCGAAACAACAGAGGTCCGCGCACTTCTTGAGGGTGTACTTTCAAGGTGTAGCGTGGAGCTAGGACATCTTGCAATTTTTGCAATTCTGGAATGCCACAGGGTGTGTCTTTGGACAGACCGGCTTGTTGTAACAGGAGTTCTGCTTTATCTCGTTGTTTGGCTCGGTTCGATTGTCGAATAGTTGTCCAGGCTCCTTTCCATTCTGCCATGTCGTTCTTGTTGGCATAGGTTCGTCCCACCACGATAGCCCTGGCTAAACATATGCGGTCTTGAGAGTTGTGAATTTGAACGAGGCTACACTTAATGCTGCGAAGGCCGTTCACCAATAACACCTTATTGCGTTGTCCAGTCCCTTGAGGAGGAGAGACGTGGGTCATGTCCAGTGTGGCTTTTTCATCGGTGATGTCAAACTGGCCATTGGATTGTTGCACGTGTTGAATCTTGTCCATGACTTTGGAAGGGGTCAATTCTGCAGGGCTACTAAACTCGATCCAAACAGGGGATTTCAAGGCGTCGTGTTGTATGGAAAGTCTCAAGCGATCGTCTTCTTTGAGTTGACATTATCGCTTGAGTGTGGTGAGCAAAGACTCCCACATCTCGGTGATGAACCCTTCTGCTTTCTCCAAGGGTACGTCGGACTTGAAATGTTTAACCTTTCACCGTGTATTTATAAGCCGTGGTTCTAAATTTTCTAGAGGTGCGCTTTTCCGTCTCTCGAATGTGATAGTACTTTTAAGGGTTCACTAAGGGTGGTGAACTTGGGCTAGGTGCAGACTCTCTGGGTTTGGATTCTGGTTCACTCATGTCCTCTTCAAAATCACTGGCATGAATTTGTGCCAAGACTTCAGCAATGGTACGAGGCGATAGATCACGTTTCTGTCTCTTACCTTCTTCTTCTCCTTTCTTCTCGATTGGATTGAATCGTTTCATCTTGACTGCAAAAAGTCAAATGACTAAAGTTTAAACACCATGGATTACTTTATATCCATGACAGACCAACGTATATAAAGGGTGTGTGTCTTGTCCTTCCACTATTAATTTCACTCTCAAAGCGAGCAGAACAATGGACGAGACTACACAAATTGAACTTTTCATCAGAGCTTTGCGAGGGGTCATCATCCCACGGACTACTCACCCTCCTTTCGAGATAAAAGTCAAGATACTTGCTATATCTATCAGAAAAAAGGGCATTGGTCTTCAGAGTGTCCAGACCGTCAAAAAAAATGAACAGGGGTTCAAAGAGACAAAAGTCAAGATACCTGTTATCATTGTCAAGAAAAAGGACATTAGTCTCCAGATTACCCTAAGAAACAACAGGAGCAAGAAGAAGAGGGGAGTTATGGAGAGGAAGAAGAGGAAGAAAGCAGACAGGTGAAGAAAAAGAAACAGGAGAAGAAAAAAAGAAGGGAAGAAAGTGAGAATGAAGAGGAGGAAAAAGCTGTGAAAGTGAAGACATTTAAAAAAGAGAGAGTGGAGACAGAAAAAGAACAAGACGCCTATGAACTTTTTAAAGTGATATGTGGTGTTGTGAATTAGATTGTAAAATTTGTACCAGAATAAAAAGTCTATAAAAAGTAAGTGTCTGTTGGTTTTGATTTTTAGAATAAGAATCTACACTCATGCGCTCAATCATTCACACGTACTATAGGGGTAAAAAAGAGGATTTTTGAGTTTTAATTGATATCGGCCATTGAAATGCTATCTCTTTCGAGAGACATGGGTGGCCCTGGAAAGGGCCTTTGGGTATTTGTTAGTTTTAAACAACAAACTTAGGATGCAATCAACTTTAACTGTCTTAAGCCTTTGCCACGGCCAAGGCCTAATTCTGGACTGCGTACTTTCGATGATGATGATTTGGTAGAAATTATTAAGGGTGGTATGGTAGGTGTTGTCACAGGGTTGAGTTGTTTAGCTCGGGAAGGCCTTTTTCCCTTCGGTCGTAATAAAGAAGTCTGATACATTTGTTTCAGACTTCTTAACTCCGCTAAAATGTCTAACAGTATCGTAGCCGTTTGACTTTCACTCTCTTGTTTCTTTGCTGCTTTTTCTCATTGTTTCTTTCTTACCTTTTCTTCTTGCTGTTGTTAGAGAAAAGCTTGTTCCGCTTCCTTTTGCTGTTGTATAAATTTCTCCAATTCTTCTTTCTGTCTCTGTTTAAAATTCTCCACGTGTGGTAAAGAAGGAGAAGGTGGCGAAGGTACTGGTTCCGGAACAAATTCTTGCGAAAGAAAATCCACAAAATCCCAATTCACCTCTTCTGGAAGTAAGTCCGGGTTCACTTGGGTAGTCTCAACGGTCGGTGTACTACAATTCATTGTCTTCTGAGTTTGCGCCATGTTTACGCTAACTGTGTTGCATGGATTGACTGCGCACAAACTCTAGTGCCTCTATATAGGGAATGTGACGTCACGGACTGCTCTTTTCCAATTGGACGAATGGTGACTGAATTTTGTAACGCTTGTTTGGATTGGTCAATCAACTCAATCTGTTTCGATCCTCCCTTTTCCTATAAATAATCGCAGTTCGCTGCATTCCTTCACCTGTTCTCGTCATCAAGATGTGGACCAACGTGGTATCTTCTACTCTTGTCTCTTCAATGTTTAGAACGGACTTATCCATGTACGTACGATCCTCGTGGGTCATTGTCAAGATGACGGATACCTGTGTGTGGAAAAGAAGAATATATGTAGAAAGACAAGGTTGTTTAAAGAGAGTGATGATCTACGGTCCAGAAGTAAGACAGAGTTTAAGGACAAAGGGAGCCCTAAGCGGTGCCTTCTATGTTAACAGTATGGTATGTTAACATAAAACCAAAGGCCCTTTTCAGGGCCACTCCAATGCCTCGAAAAGACATTACCTTTCATGCCTACATTTCTTTTTTTTTAAAATGTCTGTTGTCTATTATCTTTGTTCTATAAATCTCCCATGTTCAATAACACTTTACAGACCCACCATGTTAAATTTCCCATGTTAAATTTCCCTTGAGGCTATACAGTCCCACAATCTATACCCCATGTTAAATTCCCTTTGAGGCTATACAGTCCCATCCCACCATGTTAAATTTCCATTAAGGCTATAAGGCATATACCCCTTTTTAACAGTAAAATCCCCTTGAGGCTACATCGTACCACTATACTACTAGCCTTAAAAACTTTACAAGTTTTTTAAAAAATTAAGAAGGTGTGTGTGTGTGTGTGTGTGTGTGTGTGTCTTATTCTTCTTACAGAAAACAATCACATCTGTAGAAGATACATGTAAAAATTTGTAATAATCTTTTTAACTACTACGTGAATTTAATATCCAAATGTATCAAGCACTTTTAGTACTGTGTTGTAGCAGTAATAATGCAAACAAATTCAACTGATTACTGGTAGCGGTAGCAATGTTATTTATATTCAATATATTATATTTTTATAATTGTTACCAAATGAGTCTGATGTTTTATCAGTGCGGTACCATACAATCAGTCATCTTATCTATACTATAAATATCGCTTCATATATGGATGAATGCAGTTTAAATAATTAAAAAGAATGTAGTTTCCAGTTTGATATCTGTCGAAACAAAGTATCTCATAACTGTATGGAAGTGTTCTTTGTGTTTACATATAGAAATTCATGCTCTTAGAAATTCTTTTCTCATATAATGAAATAAGTTAATAGTTTTGTAGCATATATGCTTTGTATGTGACATCCTTGTTTCAAGGCATTTGCCTCTTGCTGTTGTTTTGGAACTGGAGATGTAAAATGAAATTGGAGATATGATATACTTGTCACAGACAATTAGCAACAATACTTGCTGGCTATTGCATACTCATCCATGCCATACATATATAAGAATTCTGTATAATTTGACTATTTACCTTACTTCTTGTTATATATATATATATATATATATATATATATATATATATATATATATATATATATATATATATATAAACTGACACTGTAAACTGCATATTAACAGTAAAATGTAATTACATATGGTTGAGAGAATAAACAGAATCCTCATCTCTGTAATGTACTCTCTCTCTCTCTCTCTCTCTCTCTCTCTCTCTCGTGAATAAAGAAATGAAAGTATGGTCTAGAGGTTACATTTTCTGCACTTTGCTCAAACCTTATGAGGTCTTTACTGTTACAAAAAGCAGAATTTGCACTGCACTCCAAAATAATAAATATGCTCTAAACTGATAACATTGTGAATGAGAATATATAAACAAATTAGGGCCTTAAATCCTGCTTGTAAGCGGCTACCCTATTCAGCCACCGTGCGGCAGCAGTAAATTAAACAGACAAAATGTTCAAATAAAATGGGGTGGGAAGGTTAGAGGAAATATAACGTTCTGTAAATACATCTAATTGTATACAATTTGATACAATTAATTTATTTTTTGCTACTTACAGGCCACCTCTCTTCCGAATGTTAATACTCAGAGACATCGGCTACTGTAATTTAATTCGAATGATATTTTAAATAAGACGCCCAAGCATGCCGTAAAGTGGTATAACCTCTTGTTGCTAGGGTCAGGGGAGTAGTCGTATTGTAAGAAATTGACGTGTCAAAGCGCCATCTGTTGTCATAATGAGGCATTATTTTATGCTAACTTCCTTGATTCTAACTTGCAACGTGCTTGATTATAGTCATGATTTTGGAATGTGCAATTTGCGAAACTTGTGATATAGCAAGTTTATAAATGGAATGTTAAAACTTGCAATATCTGACATAGCATTTGCCATACGACAAACTACATAATCAATTCGGTAGTTGGCAAATTGCAAGATACAAGGACGCAGAAGGAAAGTAGATCTAGGTACTTTCAAGCAGCCATTTACAGCTTGCATCAATGAAGAATAGAAAATTCATGAATATAATTATGAATGTAGCACTTGCAAGCAGCCATTGACAATAATGCAGAAGGAAAGTAGCACTTGCAAACTGCCATGAACAATCTGTATCAATGAAGAATACAATATACATTGATATATTATGAAAGTAGCACTAACAAGCAGCCATTTACACTGGATCATCAAGGAAGATTAGAAAATACATGCATAGAATTATGACGGTAATCCCCCTCTATAATCTTGCGTATTCTTTCTTAAAATATAGCTAGTACATTGTTTTATACGAAGCGAGTATCGTAGGTTTCAATTATTATATCAAAAGTTAGATAGTGCTTATCACGAAACGTACATAGTACTACATCTAGAAATACATTCAAGAAAATGGCGTCATTTACAAACAAAGACATCTAATTTCGCACGAGCTTTCCTAATTTCATAGCTTTATGTACCTCTTAACACAAGCATGCATTCAGCTCATCCTTTGACGGTAAATCCCTAATGTGCAAACTGCAGCCATGATTTCAAATGATTTTCCTCGCTGGGTAACTCCGGTTATATCCTCCAAGTCATATAACGGTCAACAACTGTTTCAGTGACTTTGTCCTTGTTCTGACAATTTCATAAGATTTATAAAAATGTCGATTGTTTCAAGGAATTTTTGCAAAATACTGCAAATAAGAAGAATGTTATAACATAGTTTGAAGGACATAACGTAAAGGTTCTCATCACATTCGTCTTGAGAGATTTTCACGTACCTAAAGCCATATCTATTTGATAAATCTTTGGCGTTTTTGACACGATAGGCTCAACCGATTTCATCGTGGTCGATATTATAAATAACTTCATACATTGTGTAAAATATTGAATATAGCTTTTCCAAGCTGATACTAATAACCTGGAGATAGCTAATACTATAGCTGCACTAAAGAGAACTTCATGGATATTTCCATGTTGCTTTGGAATGATAAGGTGCCCATTGTAGCCGCAGAGGTGATGAAACACAACTTGCACCTTTGCTTTTTATAAGTTGCTCCATAGTTTGCAGTTTCACTCTTTATGTGCCGCGCCTAGACATTTCCCATTAATATAGCAGTGGTCTCGTACATTATTCGTCGTTGTCGTTGTCGCTTCTTCTCCATGAACGAGTGCTTTGCCAAACATCTAGCGGAATGTGGTTCCTTAATTAAAACTCAAATTTATCACAATACTCCACTCAGATTTAATCCTTCTCTCACTCAAATCACTCTTGAAAGAGACAGCTAAATTCTTGCCACGATGTAAGATTGACCCCATGGAGGCGTCTTCGCACAAATGTGTAACAGAAGCAGCAGCAGGGGGGGCGAATCCGACATTTTGTCCAAACGTTATTTGGCTTAATTAATACTTTCTGCACTCAGCGGATCCGGTGTCGTCAGCGCCTGGTAAAAAAAAAACGACGTCGTCGTCGTTGTCATCGTCGAGGGGCCAAATCGACAATTGTCCGGAACGTCATTTGGTTTAATTAATACCTTCTGCGCGTCGATCCCAGCGTCGTCAGCGTCCGGTAAGCACATCGACGTCGTCGTCGATGTCATCGCCCCCCTGCTGCTATGATCTTACAAACAGAGTGATCACTAACTCCTCCTCTTGTAGGTCAGTTAGGTTATTTGACTGATCGGTAATTCTAAAATTAATTCTCGTTAAAAACCGATCATGGCATCGCATATAGACCGGATTAATCGGACTCTCAATGATCAAAAATCCCGGGGGGGCTGTTGGTGAAAACGAATAAAGGATATATCCCTGTTGAGCTTGATTTGATTGCTTGGTATCCACCTGGTAACTCCCTTCGATAACATCACACACTAGATTAATCGCTATCACCGATGCGATATTTACGTTGTACGGGGCAATATGCCTACCACCATCTCCGTTATCGTGTTTGAGGATATAAGTTGATGGACCGAGAAAATCATTAAGAGACTTTCTTAGTTCTGGCGCGTTGTATCCTGGAAACTTGAAATCGGGTAAATCGGCTTCTGTGATATTATACTCGGTTAGGAATTTTTGTTTACTACCATCGCTGTTATCGGATATCATTTTAACGACTCGTTCATTGATATATTCCATGTCTGATATAAGTTGATTTAACACCTCAACGTGTTTTCGTTCTTTTGTTTCCCGTAGCTGTTCTAGTTGTAATTGGTAATAATAATCAATCTCGGCAAACATATCAGTGATATCACTTAAAATAAATGTTAATATGGCGACCGATTCAGTAGTTTTCTTATGCTGAAAATACCACTGCATGATATTCCTGTGTTGAAATAAAAACCAACTGGGTGATAACGTGCTTTTTATAATAGATAAATTATCTAGATACCGGGGGGTAATTTCATGATACGATTGCTCATTCGAGTGCAAGTCCGCGGGTGGATTCTTAGGCCATCCTAGTATGGTTCTTATTGAACTGTTATAAATATCAACCATATACCCCGGTGTGCTTATTTCAATCGTTGACGATAACGTCGGTTCATGAACCGTAATAGCGATTTTTGATTCTTTTCCTGTGATCGATTTTATCCTGCGTTGAAATTCTTTATTGATTTGTTCTATTTGGTATGACCCAGTTGGTATTGTAACCTCATTCCAGTCTGGGGTCCCATTGGGCTTATTTGTCCATGCAAAAACCAGCGAGTTATTAGGTTGTTGTCCGTTAAATGCGTCCGCTCGGATATTAGGCCAACTGTGATATACTCGCAATTTTGCCAGCGCTATTTCCTTTACTGGAACCGGCGATGGGAAGTTCACACTGAATTCGGGTTTCGTTGACGTTATCGATATCATATTTGTTTGTACCGGAGTGGTATTCTCCGCGATCCGCTGAAGCAACTGAAACCCTTCGGGGTTCAGCGACATTATTATTATTCGTTGTTTTTAGTGTCTAATTTCAACAACAAGGTGGTTCCGGCTTCCAGTTAAAAATCCTCGATTTTTGACATCGCGGAGCTATACAACTGGACCATCGTGGAGAATTCAACATCGGATACGAACAAATTATCAATCGATAACGAGATCAACCCGGATAATTTCGAGTACGCGTCGGATACTATTTGATGTTTTACTGTATACTCGTTGAGCTTTTTCTGAAAACACGATGATATCTTTTTAGTGATTGCGTTGGCGACTCCAGCAATTGTTGTCATCGCGGAGATAGCGATTGGAACAGCGATCGGGGATATCGTGGTTACCGTGGATAAAATAACACCGGTACCGGCTACTATACCCGATACCGAGTACACGACCGCGTCGATGGTGGTTATTTTTCTGCGGTATTTTTTTATTTTTGCGCGGTATTGTTCGGAAAGCGTTTTCAAATTCGCGGAGAATTCTTTTGCGGTATCGAATCGATATTGATGTGACGTTGGTGATACCTCTGATTCAATTACCCTGGTGGTCATTTTTATTTTAAAAGAGCTAGTGTTTTTAATTACTTAGATCCGCTACAAATTCCACATACCATGTGATGTTTGTCCTAAATAGACTGCTATCAACGGCCTTAATTACAAACCGTTCAATTGTATCCTTGTCAATGATTGTTGACACTGTATTGTTAAACCCGGATGAACTCGACGATGATATACTAAACTGCATCGCCGAAATCAATGTCAATCGATAAATGCCCTTAACAGTTGCGGTGATATTTACTGTATTCTGTGTAGGAGTCCAATCGAATGATCCATGCCGAATTGTGTATACTATGTTGATGATGTTCTCATGAGGGATTTTTATTTTTTCGAATTGCTCTGTTACTCTCGGTAGTCCGTCTTTAATCGCTTCAACATCAGTTCTGATTGTTCCTATTTCCTGTGTATGCCCGTCTATACTTTTTTTGTTCGCTGCAACATTAGTTTTGATCGTTCCTATTTCCTGTGTATGCTCGTCGATATTTTTTTTGTTCACTTCAGTATTAACAGCGAGTGTATTTATTTTCCTTACCCACCTGTCTATATTCCCTCTGTTCGCTTCAACCTCGGTTCTGAGCGTTACTATTTCCCCTGCACGCGCGTCTATACTCACTGTGTTCGCTTCAACCTCGATTTTGAGCGTTATTATTTCCTGTGCATGCTCGTCTATATTCCCTTTGTTCGCTTCAACCTCGGTTCTGAGCGTTGCTATTTCCCCTTCATGCGCGTCTATACTCCTTGTGTTCGCGTCAACCTCGATTTTGAGCGTTATTATTTCCCTTGCATGCATGTTTATACTCCCTGTGCTCATTTCAACATCAGTTTTGATTGTTTTTATTTCCTGTCCATACGCAGTGATATCATTTATAGTTGTTGTAATCTCATCCAGCTTGACATTTTTTTTACCAAAGAATTTATCAAAGTTGTTATCGATCCTGTTAAAATTTTTTCGTAACGTGTAAAATTGACCCGACAGCGTTGTAAAACCGTCTCGGATTAATGTTATCGTCGACAGATGTTCACCCGGCTTGAGTCGTCCGTCGCTGGTATACAGCGCGATAGCGTCCTCGGCGGCATCACGCTGTCGTATTAAAACGTCATCCAGCGACACATTACTGGATTTCAATTTACCCTGGCGGTCTTGAAATACAACTATTTCGCCTGGGTCAACACTTGTTAAATTCAACATATCAGCGATTTCATCCTCAATTAGTTTTTTTATGTCATCGGTGGCGGGCGTTTCCGTAGATTTTTTCAGCGCCGAAATAGGTCGTCCCCAAATATCAATCATCGTTATTGTAAAAAAAAACAGCGTTTCTAATTAACCCGCCGGGCCTCTACGACCCCACTAGTGTATTCGTTTACAACCACATGAGGTGGTTTTCGCGATGATGAAATCTCCGCGAGTACGTTCAATACTTCACGGCCGCATATCGGCGGGTCGCTTAACTGCTGTGTTGGCAGCGTGGAATAAAAAACCGGGGCTGAACACGCCCGGATATACCGCATGAACTCGTTCGGCGGAGCTAACCCGTATGAATCAAAATAGACGATCGCACGCGGATCAATCGCGTACGCAACCCAATGAGTTCCCGCTCCGGAGGACCCATCGAGGTTAATTATGCCGGTTTCAATATTCCTTGGTGCCGCCGGTAATTGATCCCTCATAAAAACACCTCTGAAGTTTTTTATCGCTAGCGCGTCTGCGGCGTCTATTAAATCAAAATTAGACATAGGAGTCATTGACTCCTGAGTCAATAAACGGTTCCCGGTAGTCTTAGACCCTTTCCCGAATACCATGAATACGGGGTTCCCGGTAGTCTTAGACCCTTTCCGGCCACGGATCGTTTTTTTTTATAGCCTTTCCCGGTTGCCTTCTTCAATGCCATTCCCGCCGCGGTACCAACGGCTCCTAACGCCGCCGCCTTCGCCACTGCTGGTGCGGCCGCGGCAATCAATGCCGGAATCGCGGCTAACAGCGGAAATATCCCACCGGTCTTTTCCATGTTTTTGATCGCTGCGGCCGAAAAATCTATTTGAACACCCTTTTTATTCTCCATCGCATTATTGAAATGTTTTATTTGACGCGCCGTCAACGATATCTTATGATTACCACCTGCCATCTGTGACGGCTTCAGCGTTATTGTGGTCCCGCATTGTTTAGCCGACTTTGATCGTAATTTCTTGACTTGACCATCAGTCAACTCTACACTGACGACACTATACGACATTTTATTGTAAACGCGTTTGTGCTTTCAATTACATGTTTTCCACTGGTCCATCACTGATTCTCATTCGTCCACCAACACCTTCCAACAGCATTGATTTATCGCTGAGAATGACAGCAACCGCTCTATATTCGGCAATACCACCAGGACGTTGCACACGAGCTCGGAAGTGTATATCAACGACGGATTGTCTCGTTAAATCGAGATGTTCCAACGAAAAATAATAAATCGGATACAGGTTTTTAAAATCAAGTTGTGATATTTGCAAACCAGTGTCGACGTTTTGATCACGACCCATATATGACAGCAATCGATGATACACACGTGCGATATGGTTGTCACCGTAATTTAGTTGTATATCCTCGGATGGTTCCTGCTGTCCGTTTATTCTCAACGAGACCTCATTGACACCGATCTGATCAAATATCATATGGCTGTGTTCTTGGGAGCCTAATCGCGCCTTATTCTGTAGCGCTACAAATATATGACGCGGGGCTGAAACACCCTGTTTGGATGCCAGGTGCCATGTAAATATACCATCCATATTATCCTCTTTAGCATCAGTGGTTACTGTGAGCCAACTCAACAGTGATTTACCACCTGTCTCCATGAATGAGAGTAATCGCTGTTCTGCGGTGATTGATGGGGTCATTACTGGCATCCACAATACTATATTCTTTATATTGACCTTACCGTCGGCAACACCAGCATCATGCCAGATTGCATCATTATCATTGCCCTTTCGCACGAGTACTACTGTATGCTTAGCCCCATAGATGACTTTTCTGACGTTTCTGCAGAATCCGAATATATGATGCAGTGGAATCGCGCATGAAAACTGTCGGCGTTGTCCTTGCAACATCCCTACTCGTGTTGCAAACCCTAGATTGTAATTAGTAATAACATTTATGACATCGAAGCTCCCAGCTGGTCTTACATACCCGGCCGGTGCTGGATCAACCGCGGTGGCATGTGTTGCCTTTACCCTAGAAAACTGATTGTGTTCAGCGTTATCGGTAGTATCCTTCGCAAACATCATAGACGGACCAGCCGACCTTGTATAATCATCTGAGTATCTCGCTAGCCCGATTATCGTCGTTGCAACATCAACATCGCGTTCTATTGATTCAATTTCTCGCCCGTCAATGAGATATTTTGCGCTTTCAAATAACGCCATTACGCCGTTGTTGACAAAACCAACTCGGATAGCCGGGTTGTTGTCGTATGGTGCATTATCGGCAGCATTTGTCACGAGTTCCCCCTCACTTTCGATAAACGCTTCACACGGTAGAAAGTATTTACTGGTATCTTGGACTTGAAGTTCAATTCGCGATCGTAGATTCGGTTGCGTTGCATAATAAGAATAATATTGATAATCACGGACAGAATCATCCCTGCGCACTGGGGCATCCATATCAAACGCGGGATCAGCGGTTCGCGCAAACATTTCTATTATTTATCATGTTGATATTTTCAATTGCGATTTTTTCGTCGTAGACCACTTCCCGCTATCGCGTTCATGAGCGCGTTAGTGGATGACTCAGCCGCCAACGACTCTAGTTTTTCTTCCACGGCGTTATTTATTACTTTACTGACATTTGCAGGCATTACTGTCGTTGATGGCATCACCGGTGGTTTCTGTTTTTTTCTTCTCACCAACGACATTAGTTTATCTCGTGCGGCTGAAAGCGCCTTTCCGGCAACATCAATACCTTTATCACGAATAACATCAATAGCCTTCATTCCTAATTGTTTGGCTAACGGCGCTACTTTTGGAGCCATTCTTGTAAATAACCCCGCAATGGTGCTACCGAGACCATCTCCATAGTACGCGCGGTAAACAGGCAATCGCGAGTTTACCACGTAGACGAGTACTGGTTTATCGTGGTTGTAGTGTATGATCATCTTTATTATAAAAACACCGGTTTTTCAATTAGTGATTGTGATCACCACCCCCTTCCCACCGCCGTGTGGAAAACCGGAATAAATTTTATAAAAATTTCCTGGGGTTTTTGCCCTCGATAAAAATCCGGTTTTTTCCGGTTTTTTCTTGATTTTTGGTCATTTTTTGTTGCCTATAGTCGTTTTTTTTTCGATTTTTCAGCAAAAACATCGATTTTCTCTAAATGATTTCCTGGGGTTTTTGCCCTCAAAAAATTGCCAAAAACGGTCAAAAACGGTCAAAAAACGACCAAAAACGGTCAAAAAACGACCAAAAACGGTCAAAAACGGCCAGAATTAACAAAACGATAATTTTTTTAATCATCCACGAGTTCGTCTATGAGCGTTCGATACGCACTAACGTCCATGATACCGCCCGTAAATAACCGCTTGCAAATATCAGCGGCCTCATTGATTATTTCCGGAGAGTTATTTCCGGCTCGTTTTCCTCCGATTAGTACCTCTAGCCGTGATATATCACTGAGAACACTGTTAGGACAGGTAACGCCGTAGGATTCTTTACCAACAGAGTATCCTTTTCCTTTTTTTAGTTTTACCCTTTTTTTAACTTCCTTGTGGAATGCGTCGTAATCGGGACCATCACCACGTAGTAATACATCTTTATGTTTACTCGCTAAATACACTATTCTTGTCCAATCCTTTAACGACTTTATATTTTTCTCGTGATCGCTATTGATATGCTCCTTATCTCGTGTTTTCTTAGCAAAATTGTTGACAGCAAAATCAATTAATTCTTCCCTCCTGTTGCTGAGGGCTCTAATTTGATCTATTGTGCTCTTCTTAAGTACATTACGGGGTATATTCCCCCCTTTCTCTTTTTCTTCCGGTGTTTCTTCCGGTGTTTCTTCCGGTGTTTCTTCTTCTGGTTCTCTTGCGGTAGCACCTAGTTCTTCTTCGTCGGCCATTGTAACATAAGGTTCTTGTGGTTCGGTTATAGCGAGTGGTGGTGGCCTCCGTGTTGTAGCAGCCGCTAGTGTTTCTAAAGACCTTTTTGTTTGTTCGGTCTGAGCCGCTATCTTTTCAAGCGCATCGAGGACGGGTACAGTTGCCGCCGTAACATCTTTGGTCGCTTTAGTTACCGGGGCAAAGAGTTGTTCGCTTCCAACAGTAAAATCGGTTTGTAGTTGCTGCCTCGTTTGAAGTTGTTCTCGGACCCTGTCTCGTAACGGTATGAACTTTCTAAGCGCTGCTAGCCGCTCTCTGGCTAGCCGAGTAGTAAGTGATTCGCCTACCATTATTGCAATTGCGAAGCAATTTCTAATTTCTCGCCGGAGTTTTCGTCTATAATCCTTCTAATGTTTTTGATCTTACTAGAAATCTCCCGGCGTCGTTCATAAACACGTCCGAGTTTTTTTCGTATTATTTCAACGGCAGTGAATAGTCCAATGAATGCATTTGCGTCATTGTGGTACAAGTTTTCATTGATCGTATGTTGTAATCGTTTTATGAAAAAGTACTCGCGGGCCAGGGTAAAACGCCCCCGTTTCGATTGTTCGTTAATAATTTCATAATCGGATAATATTTTTTCACTGTCGAGACCATCAGATAATTCAATTCCTTGATTTTTTAATTTTGAAATCTCGGCTAATATATTATTGATGTCTTCGATATTCATTATTCTTATAAAACATCTTGTTTTTAAATTAAAAAAATGAACCCCGTGTATCAATCCCGAGGTGTTCAACAATACTGAATACTTTGTTTTCTTCCGGAACAGACATGACCTCGTCAGCGCCATAGGCGCCGGTGACTTCGTCACTCGCTGATTTCTGTTACATATGAAAATCGAATTCTGTGGCCCGTCCTTTTTGAGATCGCTGTTTGATATACTCGTTCTGCTACTTTTCGTATTGAGGCTCTACAAATATCGAAATATTTTCCCGCCTCGTTCATCGACTGAAATATTTTTTCTTCGTGGGTTGTTGCATCAAACGATTTAACACCCCTTGCTTGCTTTGAAAACTTACCAGTTTGGCCCTTTTTATTGTTTTCACTCTGAGAGATGGCTTGCAGGTTTGCAAGAGAATTATTTAGACAATCAGAATCAATGTGATCAATAACGAAACCATCCTCGATTGGCCCCTTAAACGCTTCATATACCACCCTGTGAACAAGATACTTCTTCTTTCCGGCACCAAACATTAAATACCCGTGATTGTTTTTCCATCCAACCGGCTTCTTCAGTTTGCGGTTTCTAACAATGCCGTCGCGAGATGCCTCGTAATTGACGAGCAAGGGGTGAGGTCTGAACTCTTGGTCCATTTATATAATAATACTACTTGTCTAATTTATTATTTGGTTTAATTATAAATCTTTCAACGTAGTCTTGGGGGGTTTTGATGACGAAGTCGGCGGTGGGTTCAATGACGGCGTTTTTTATTCGTTTGTCATAATAGCGTTTTAGTTCCCTGTATCGCTTTCCGCCACAATTAATACACAACTGCGATTTTCCTCTTACACCGACGTGGCAAACCAAGCACGGAAGGGGGCCAAGAGAACCATTACGAACGCTTTGTAAATGATACCCGCAGAATTCACCTCTACATGATTTATTGCACGGGGTTGTCGACCCAATCATCAACCATTTGCAGTGATTCATTATACTATATTCTTTCATTTAAATACTTGTTTTAATTATATGGATGAGTTCGAGAGATTGGCAGCAATTAAGCCCTGGAAAAATATTAAGTTCAATCTCGATAGAGTCCTCAAGGACGCATCAAAAGCGTTAATAAACGATAGAACCCTGTTGAGTAAAATACGCGATTGTATCGATGAATTCAAGCGTGATGGCGCATCTCATAGTTGGTCAACATTT
The DNA here is from genome assembly GCA_028554795.2 of Sinohyriopsis cumingii. Lineage (NCBI taxonomy): Eukaryota > Metazoa > Mollusca > Bivalvia > Unionida > Unionidae > Sinohyriopsis > Sinohyriopsis cumingii. Next base: position 777,388 of record JAPYKE020000133.1, on the reverse strand, counting down.
CGAATTGATGGCGTTGTTGATGCTACCATGAACGACAACCGCGCAGCAACGATAATATCACAACTTGACTCCAGCAAGTATTTCTTCAGAGTAAAATTCATTGTCCGGGTGGAATCAGGTAATTGGATCATACGTGATAAATTTGAACCAGTTCTCAGCGACAAGAAAACAGTCATTGTCAGCCGCGACTCCAAGCCGGGGTTGTTAACCGGAATTGACAGACCATACTATGAACGAGCGTATCCTGAAACAGCAGTTGTTTATGGAATATACCCGTTAAATAAGAAACCTGATATCGGAAAACTAGCGCCGATGAAACAGTCAACGGGGATAAATTGTGTAGCAGAACGAGTAATAGAGCATTTTACAAATGCGTGTCGAGGAAACAAATTGACTGATTTACGACGTAGCAAAATCAACCAGTGGGAACTAACCGTAAAAGAGCGTGGAGCAACCATCAGCGACATAGCGAGATTAGAAACGTCGTTGAGATTTCCAATAACCGTTACAACGATAACCGGTGAAGTATTATACGAATCGAAGTACAAATCAAATGGAGCCCCAATCAAAATTATTGATCATAACGAACACGCGTGGACGCCCGCGATCACAGTGTTTCCACGGGATAGAACGGTAAAGTATATCCTGGGGAAATTCCTGGGAGAGAACGGGTTTCTCGCGGAGAGGAAACTATTTGATGCTATCGCTTATTTGTGTAAAAACGACCCTGTATCAATGTGGTTACTTCGCAGCGCTGATACCTTTGATCAGTTTGTAAGACCAAACGGTGAATTATATCGCACTGAAGCGTTTCACAACAAGATGAAAAAAACCGCCATGGAATTTGAAGAGCATGATGAACAACTGCTAACAAATTGTTTTACGATTCCATCGGTTGCGGCTCATGTTGCAGCAAAGAAAAATGCGTGGAGCCCAACGCGCAAGGAATTTCTACCGGATGTACAATCCAATTGTTTGGAATACTATCACGGTGGACTATGGAACACTGAATACAGCCGCGACGCTATGATTTCCGTTGATATGGTTGCCTGTTATCCAGCGAGTTTTCTCGGGTATGGATCCGCCGCTGAGTATTTCAAACGATTTGGACACCCCAGACATGAAATGACTCGTGTTGCTATTAATGGACCACTGCCCGATTTTGATTTAACTGGATTCGCTCGCATAGTATCATTTGAATTCGCGGCAGGACTTCATCGCTGTTGTTATATTTGGATCGGTAGACACATGGCTGAAAAGAAGTGGCTGCCAATAGCGCTGCTACGGTATATGATTGATTGTGGCATGCTTGTATCGTTGATTGTCAGTGACGCAATAATATCATACCGGGCGCAGACTGAAGTCTGGTTACCAGAACCGGAACGTCTAGATAGCATAATTGACGAGTCCAGAAAACACATTGATGCCGACGAGGAATATATCATCGAATGGTCCAGGAGGGTATTCAACCAACGAAACCGCGAGGCAAAAGATCTCGGTAGAAGAATAATCGGTAAGTTCACACAAGGTGGAAAAAACTACGACTACAAACGATATTGCTCGCGGCTGATTATAGATGACGCAGAATATGATTTCGTAATCAAGGACGCAGTGGCGAAAAATAGATACGTGAACTGTGAAACAGCTTTCTTGTCCAATGGAACAAAGTTGGGTACAGTTGTTACCTACAGCGACGGAGACAGCCCGGCATATCCACATTTGAGGGCGTCTATGCTGGGTTATGCCGCTATTAATTTATTCTCGATGATAAATAGATTTCCCGACACCGCGGTTAGAGTAGCCGTTGATTCGTTTTACATAGACGCGATGTATAAGGGAAACATAGCCGAGTTTACTAGTCCGGACGAGAGTTGGGGTACATGGAGAATTAAAAACGAAATACGACGCGATTATTCCCCGTCAGCAGATGTTACCGTTGAGAACAACTACTTACGCGGTGATAAATTATCAGAATGGTCTAATGCACCACCGTGTTCTGATCCAATTTGTAGACACAAGACGGTTTATTTAAGCGGCTGTGGCGGGTCAGGAAAGACGAATCGGGCAATTGAATTATTTCGAACGCGGGCAAGTATAATCGTGCTTACACCGACCCATAGACTAGCGCGAGAGATAAAACAACGAAATGTTGACGCCGTTACTTATCACAGCTTTTTTCGATACAGCGGCGGTGAGTGGAATCCTGATCGAATGGGTGAAAAATTTATTCCCGACATTATCATCTGGGATGAGATATGTACTGTTTCGTTAGATGTTTTACAAATGTTTCTTGAGTGGTTGCTGCGCGCGAATACAGCGGTGATCATGTGTGGCGACCATGGCCAACCACCACCATTTGTCGGCGAGGGTCCACATGATTGGTTGAGCGGGTTCGTGGATTATTATGAAGAAACCGATACTGATTACCGGGCACTTGATGAACAACTGCGCGGGGTTAAAAAATTAATCAGATTACAGCCGGATAGAGTTCAGTGTGAAATAATCCGCGAGGTGATTCCGGAAACGCCGTTAAATGAATTCTGGGAAACATGGAGACCAAATGATTTGATTGTAGCGAGTAGAAAGATAGTCAGGGACACACTTCAGCGGAGGTTGTTTACGTTGCATAAGGAAAAGTTTCCAACGCGTCCAGTGCCGTTATGTTATAGACCCGCGGATACACGGCGGCAGAACATTGAAGTTGAAATCCCGGGCCCGACAGCGTCGGGGACAAAAAAACAAATTCTCGTGCTGAATGATATCGTGCTCGTCGATATCAGCGTCGTCGAGGACGCGCTACGTGCTGATAAATCCCAGTGGACGCTAGGATACGCAACGACAATACATTCCTCGCAGGGACTAACTATCACGGACACAATTGTTTGGATGGTTGATAATCGCATCGAATGGTCAAATCTAGTCTATCTTGCGGTGTCCCGAGTACGGAGGATAAATCAGCTTCGAAGAATTGTTATTGACGGAGTCAGTGACGGAGTCACCGACGGAGTCACCATCGATGCAAGCGTCATTGATAGAAAACTCTCGGGTTACCGCCAACAGGATAAAAAAAAACAACGGCGTTTTGATATTGATGCCGAATTAATAATTGCGTTACGACAACAACAGAATAATCACTGCGCGAGTTGCAATTGTATAATGAGTTGGCGTTATTCGGATAAAGACGCTCGCCAATTTACCGTGGACAGGATCGATAACAGTCTCGGTCATGTCAAAAACAATGTGAGGTTGACCTGTCTTGAGTGCAATAGACGCAACGGCGCTAGTTAAGACCACGCGGGGGTAATTGAGTATCGTCAGGTATCACTTGTAGTTGCTCGCGTGTAAACCCCCGCTGTGGGGCAGTTGGATCCAGTCTATAGATCGGTGGTCTATTAGTTGATCGTGTTATCGTTGATATGTTATGTGTGGTAACACTCCAGATAGGATCAGTAGCTCTTTTTTTACCGCCTTCAAGCTCTCCTGGTTCATATAGATATCTAACAGTGACATCGCCGAGAATCGGCTTGGAAACGCTATCTATTTTTGATCTTCCGGGTATATACTCGTATTTAATCGCGTCGCTGGGCTTCATGTTGATTGCTCGGGTAATCTCGTTATTTAACGCTGCAATTACGCCTGGCAACCTTTTGACCCATTCACGAGATCGTTTTTCTTGGATGAATTCCTTCGCGTATTGATATCCAAATAACCGTTCAGCAACAGTCCGATTGAATCGTTCAACAATTGCCTGATCACGATGTAGCGCAGTATGACCTCGTCGTACCGCGACGCTATGATGTTTCAGCGTTGATAAAACAGCGCCGCGAAATTCACTACCAGGATCAACTTGTAATAGATTTGGCCAGCGCAGAGGACCTCTTCGATAAATCCGCTCAAACGCATTGGCCACTTCAGTTGCTGACTTTGTTTTCAACGGCTCCGCTTGTTTGTATCGACTCGCAACATCAACTACGGTTAGCGCGTATTTGTAACCTTTGTCATGCGGCAGAAATAGTATATCAGCCTGATGAACTTCACTAGGTACGATGACATCAAAGCGCGAAAAGTTGATTTGTTTAGGCGGTGGTAGATAGATTTGCCATATAGCCTGTCTGGATAACCAATTAGCCGCGGTGGCCCTCGTTACTTTTGCAGCGCTTGCAAGCTTACCAATTGCGGCCTTCCCCTTCCAGTATCCTCTCGGAGAATAATAGATGGATTCCATGTTGTTATTATAAACGCTAGCGTTTTCAATTACCAGCGCGAGAAGCTCCGCTTCCAATCATTAATTTACCTTTCATAGCCGATTTTACCAACCATGAGGCCAATTTTTCTTTGAAGGATTTATCAGGAATAGCATTTAGCGCGTGAATTAATTTTACGTCCGCGATATGACGCTGTTGCAGATCGCTACTTTTGTAAGCAACATCATGAGCATGACACGCCTTATCGATAGCGTTTATTGGATACTCACCGGGTTTGGGCTGATTTTGATCATCGAGTCTGATATCTAATCGTGTTCCGGGGCCACAGTAGCTATATCCTGGGAGGTGCTTTTCTCCTGGATACTTTGCCCACGGTGTTCCGGGGAGTTTTGATAACTTGGCTGCAATATCACCTCCTCGCTTTTTTTTAAAACATCCCCCGGTTTAATAGAAATAAATCTAAATTTCTTTATACCGCATTGTACACACTTGCCAGTAAGCGCCGATCTGTTATTTCTTGTTGTAACGGTTGTCATATCATTTGTGCCAGTACGCACTCTACACTTTACACAATATAGATCCATAATTTATGTATAGAGACATGAATATAATTGACTTTTCAGCGACTAAAACAAGAGAACCAGTTAAGCATGTTGCAGCGTTACCAAACTCGATCCGGATGATTATCATCGGACCATCTGGATCCGGCAAGACGCAATTGCTACTTAATTTAATAATGAGATGGATGAAGTGGGATAAGTTGTATTTGGTTGCTCCTAGCGTAGATGATCAACGATGCTACGAGGTGTTGAAAGATTTCAACGAGAATGCATCAGCGATCGCTAAAAAAAATGTTATTGAGTTTATTACAGATATCAATGATGCACCAGGTATCGATGATATTGATGGCGACGTTAACAATCTAGTCGTGTATGATGATGTTATGTTAGACAATCAAAAAAACCCAGCTAGGATATTTTCCAGAGGCAGGCATAAAAACACTGACGTGATATATGTCACTCAACGATACACTCAGATTCCAAAAGTAATCAGAGATAACTGTAATATTCTTGCTGTATTCAACGGCGTTGATACACACACGCTACGAAATATTTGGCAGACATGGTGCGGCGGTGACATGGACTTTAATGTTTTTCCAAACTTTTTTAGTCATGCTCAGTCGACCCCACATGGATTTATAACGATAAATTTACATGATCCTCGGACACGATATCGTATCGGACTTGACCAAATATTCGGTTAAATTGTAAATAACCACTTAGCAGCAGGGGGGGCGATGACATCGACGACGACGTCGATGTGCTTACCGGACGCTGACGACGCTGGGATCGACGCGCAGAAGGTATTAATTAAACCAAATGACGTTCCGGACAATTGTCGATTTGGCCCCTCGACGATGACAACGACGACGACGTCGTTTTTTTTTACCAGGCGCTGACGACACCGGATCCGCTGAGTGCAGAAAGTATTAATTAAGCCAAATAACGTTTGGACAAAATGTCGGATTCGCCCCCCCTGCTGCTGAAGCTACACAGGACCAAGCCGGTAATTTTCTACGTGCAACAATTATTCAGATTACCAGGATGATCTTCAACTAGGATTTTGAGTCCCTTAGAATCGGCATAGATAATTTATTGAACGCGCATCTGGCGGTGGTGTTTCTTGAAGGTTATGATGCTTTAGCCGGGCTTCGGTAAGACACAGGGTTGGACATTTTGCCAATACCACTGCAGTCCTTACAGTGGATTCCAATAGTTGGCATGGAGGCGCCAGAAGCAGTAGTTAGTTTTCTCTTTATGTTTGTGGTGCTTAAGTATCAAATAGTTTAGGTTCTCTGACCAGACAGTGGCTTTTATTATCTTTGGTGAGCAATGTTGTCTCTTGTTTTGAGATACCCTAAGGCGCAGCGGGTAGACCATTGTTTCCGTATAAAGAACACTAGTTTTGCTGTGGCGCTCGAAATTAGCAGTATCACTAATGTTCACATGAAAGTCGATGCCAGTAAAGGTTAGCTCGTCAGGTAACGGCGGTACTTAATTGACTGATAACCGTGGTCATCGGCTGCAAACATAGCAGATAGGGCGGCACACCCAAAGTAGTGATCGTTCTTGTTTTAAACATTTGGTAACGGATCATGGTGGTAAGAATTTCAGCCTTGGAATTTAGCTTCTGTCGCCAAATGGGTGATTTTGTAACACCTGTAAGTCAAAGATATTACAGGTATCGAATATCCATTCCATATCATTCGGTGTGTTTAACAGCTGTGTAGAATTCAGGAAATCTGTTGTCATATTAGTCATGTCTTTTCGTCGTAGACGTTTTCCGGGCCTGATACAGCTTTTTTCCTGATGTGAAGTCAACACTAGGTTAAACTTAATGCCATTACGTTTCCTTAGTTCCATGTCGAAGGTGGCTTGTAATTGGCACCATAGTATTAAGAAATAATAGAGATGACTTAGAGCCAGTGCTTTTATGTTACGATGGCGTTGTAGTCTTTCAGAATCGCCTTGCTAGAACATAACTTTACAAAGGCTGTGAATTTCCTGCGTTTCTTGGCCTCACCTTTATTTGCTTAATCGATTTGCTTTTACTTGCTGCTCATCGTTAAGCATTTCGTCTATCAAATTGTCAAAGTTATCCTACAGAAGAGACCTCCTGACCTTACGAATTGTTGTAGAAATTGTAGAAATAGGCTGCTAGACTGGCACTGGTTCGTGGGGCTGGCATACGAAAGGCCGCAATAGCAAGGTGAGCTCCCGTACTACCTTATAAATGCTCTAACAAACTTGAATATTTCAAGTGTATCTAAATTGAATTCCCTTTCGCTCTGTTATCCCTTTTCTGTTAGTAGCCAAAGCCACATATTGTTTGCACCAAACATTAATTGTAAACGTAAATATGGATACAGTTACAATATGTGTTTATTGTCTTTCGACTGCCTCAGAGGGGTGGGATGGGATGGAGGTCTAGCCGTCTAACAGTAAAGTGTGTTACCTCGCGTTGCAACAAGGTTAGAAGTCTTGTTTGACGGCGGGCCACCAAACGACTTGCAACCGATCCATCCCCCACAGTTGTCTCTATGGCTATGGGGCCCTCCAACCAGCTGATCGCTTAATAACTGGCTCCTCAACCAGTAAGTCCCGTCCCACTTGATACCTCACCAGCTGCCAAGAAGCAATCATTACATTATAATATAACATATTACTTTACTTTTAAATGAAAAACTAGCGCCTTAGAGTTTTCATTCAGCAAATGATTCTCAGGCGAATATGTCTTTAAAGAGCCCAGTTCGAAACCTTCCGCAAATCTCCCACTGTACTTCTAAGCAATTACATACATACATACATACATACATACAAATCACAACCGGGCTGATAAGGGATATAACCCCTGAATGCAGTTGTTTTTAAAATCAACATAATCATTTCCCTTGAATATGGTCTTCTTCAAACTAGCTGCCAACCTGCCAAGTACGCATATGACCAGGAATGTAGTGATCTAGGAACGCGTGGGAACCGGCATTTCCTACATTTTGCGTTCGCCTTTGTCCTCCCCCACCCCCCACCCCACCCCCCGAATCTGAGTAACATGCTATTCTTCACGTTTTTAAATGCGTTCTCTCACTTCTGTATTTAACAGACTTTTTTATTTATCACTATACCACTGCATATAACTTGACTACTCTAAGTGCACAGACCATAAAACTATGTGTCAAATAATCAGCGTAAACTACAGTATATTGAAGACTTGTACTTGTTTTCACCGATTGAAACACACAGTCACAGCTGAGTTCATATTGTAGTTAACAGGGAACATAGGTGTAAATAAAATGAGATGATAGATACAGTCAGTGCGTTTGTTATTGAATTGTCCAATTTCTGAAGGATTCTTATCATGAGTGCGTAAGACAGTCAGTCTCGATGAGGTCATTAAACATTAAAGATCTGACATTAAGACGATTACAGTATACCGATTTGGAAGATCAGATACAATTCTCTTATGTATGTCGCTAGTAAGCCAGTAGATTCCTTTCTGTACTTGGTATACATTTAGTGCTTTGGCTGACAATGATTCAAGTGACGAAAAGGAAAATGACATGACATGGACAACTGTCTAGATGCACTATATAGGTGGTAATGAATATTCGACCGAATGATGTAGCTGAATATTTTTTTATCAATTTCATATATGTGTTTACAAATAGCACACATAAAATTCGCATTTCCTTACAGCGTGTGAAGTTTAGTATTTTGAATTATTGTGCCCATATGTCACCCTTTATTGAGAGCTCAGATGAATGTTTTAAGGTCAATAGCCAGCAACACTGCATGACTAACTTTGGTAATACAGACCCACACGCTAATAATTTAATTCCTTAATTAGAAATGATTTCCTGACACCAAACCTCGTCATGCAGACAGTTAGATGACTTCTTGAATTCAAGATGAATATCTATCTTGCCACAGATGTGCGTCTTGACGGGATAAAATGGACAAATATTATGTAGGAATTGCAAGGGATGAAATGAACAAAAAATATTATGTGGGAATTACAAGGGATGAAATGGACAATTATTATGTGGGAATTTCAAAGGATAAAATGGACAAATATTATGTGGGAATTGCAAGGGATGAAATGGACAAATATTATGTCGGAATTTCAAGTGATAAAATGGACAAATATTATGTCGGAACTTCAAGGGATGAAATGGACAAATATTATGTGGCAATTGCAAGAAATGAAATGGACAAATATTGTGTGGGAATTGCAAGATATGAACTATACGAATATTATGTGGGAATTGCAAAGGATGAAATGAACAAACATTATGGGGGAATTTCAGGGGATGAAATTGACAAATATTATCTGGGAATTGCAAGGGATGAAATGGACAAATATTGCGTGGGAATTGCAAGATATGAAATATACGAATATTATGTGGGAATTTCTGGAGATGAAATTGACCGATATTATGTGGTAATTTCAGGGGATGAAACTGACAAATATTATGTGGGAATTGCAAGGGACGAAATAGACAAATATTGCGTGGGAATTGCAAGATATGAAATATACGAATATTATGTGCGAATTGCGAAGGATGAAATGGACAAATATAATCTGAGAAGTTCAAGGGATGAAATGGACAAATATTATGTGGGAATTTCTGGAGATGAAATTGACAAATATTATGTGGGAATTTCAACGTGCAGATTACAAGTAGGACTTATAGAAAGAGAAAATATGGTAAATGCTTAAGATGAAATGAGTATATACACAGAATCGGACAAGAGTTAAATCGAAACGGAACCATCTTATTTCGGGACACCCACGCGCTAGATGACTGTAAACAAAACATATCAATAAATATATTCTGACAACGCACTAGTTCATATACGTACGCAAGACCGATTGATGTACACATATTGAGCGGTATTGTAAATAAAAAAAATCTATGGATCGGTTCTTGATGGTGGCGAAATATTTAATTCGTCTTTAGAGACTATTGTATAAGAAAAAACAATTCAAATATTCTCTGCGATCAAAACTAAATATATAACGATGAGGAAGTATAAAATAATTGAAATACAATTTTCATGTTAATTTATGATATCTATAACAAATTAAGGAAATTCATTCAAAGTAAATACACCAAGTTGTCGTTGCATCAGGTTATACCAAACATAACGATGTTTTGCATTCAAATATGAAGAAGAAAAATCTTCAGTAGCTGCCATATTCTTTCGCGAACATGCTGTTTAATCGCAGCATTATAATAATAATAATAATAATAATAATAATAAGTAGCAGTAGTAGTAGAGTAGTGAAGGGGGATACTATAGGGTCTATGGGATTTATCATTAAAAACACCCTTGGGAACATATAGGGTCTATGTAAATTTAACATGGAGAAAAATCGTGGGAACATATAGGGTCTATGGGAATTAACATGGTCAAAAACCCTGGGACAATATAGGGTCTATGGGAATTAACATGGCCAAAAACCCTGGGACAATATAGGGTCTATGTATATTTAACATGGCCAAAAAACCCTTGGGACTGTATAGGGTCTATGTAAAATTGAAACAGGGAGGGTCTCTATTTTTAAAAAAATAAAAAACAAAATAAAAATGGGGTAGGCAATGGAAAGGCTATCTCTTTTCGAGAAATATGGGGGCCCTGAAAAGGGCCTTTGGGTTTTCTTCTTTTTCTTCTAATTTCTTCTTTTTCTCCACCAAGTTCTTATTTTATCTCCTACACTCTTTTTCTTCTTTTTTTCTCCTCCTCTTCTTTCTTCTCTTCCTCTTCTTTCTTCTCTTCCTCCTCCTCTTCTTTCTTCGTCTTCTCATTTTCTTCTTTTTCAATTTTTTCGTTCCATTTTGTGACGATCGTCGACAAATACCTATGTATCTATAATCAGCTGAAATTCCTATGAAATCCCACTATCTATTTATAGCTCCAACTTGTGGGTTTTTCCTTTGGAAAATCCCACTATCTTTTTATAGCCTCAGCTTGAGTGACGTTCCTGTTTATGAATTCTAGTATATATGTATAGCTACAAAATGTGGAAATCCCCAAGTCGATATTTATAGTCTCGAAATTTCCAGCGTCAGTGACGTCACTGTACTGAACACTAGGGATAAAATATCAACAGTGTTGCAAGTGGCTGACCTGAATACGCGCTACTGTAGGTAGGTAGGTAGAGTGTATCTGATAGGGATAAAGTGAGTTTTATACGGACAAACAGAGACCAATAGACACACACAACGTACGCGCAGACACACACACACACACACACACACAAACACACAAACACACACACACACACACAACGTACGCGCGCCGACATACTCACACACACACACACACAGAAACACACAACGTACGCGCGCAGACATACTCATACACACACATAAACACACACACTATAAAATAGATAAAATTAGTAACTACTTACAATATCAACTTCTGTGACGATCGTCGATAAATACCTATGTATCTATAATCAGCTGAAATTCCTATGAAATCCCACTATCTATTTATAGCTCCAACTTGTGGGTTTTTCCTTTGGAAAATCCCACTATCTTTTTATAGCCTCAGCTTGAGTGACGTTCCTGTTTATGAATTCTAGTATATATGTATAGCTACAAAATGTGGAAATCCCCAAGTCGATATTTATAGTCTCGAAATTTCCAGCGTCAGTGACGTCACTGTACTGAACACTAGGGATAAATATCAACAGTGTTGCAAGTGGCTGACCTGAATGCACGCTACTGCAGGTAGGTAGGTAGAGTGTATCTGATAGGGATAAAGTGAGTTTTATACGGACAAACAGAGACCAATACACACATCCACACAACGTACGCGCGCAAACACACACACATACACACATACACACACACACACACATACAGAGGGAGGAGGAAAAAACAAACCCCAAATATACTATCAACACAGAAGGGAGATGATACAAACCCCAAATAAACTATCCACACAAACGTACGCGAACGCATACAAACCCCAAATATACTATCAACACAGAAGGGAGATGATACAAACCCCAAATAAACTATCCACACAAACGTACGCGAACGCATACAAACCCCAAATATACTATCAACACAGAGTGAAGAAGTAAAAGTTTTTTGAAAGCACCTAAGCCCTCACCTGCAATGACCAACTCTGCCAAACACCTACACCCCACCCCACCCCACCCCCCACTCCCAACACTACAAAACCCATTTAACCCGTTATTTTATGGCATCAGTGTGTGATTTAGGAAACATCAAGACACAAAATAATGGAGGAATAGACTGACTATTGTTTACCGACTTGCATGCCTAAAGAGCGTGCGTGAAGGAAAACATCCTTCCATTTCAATTCTAACTAAAACATGATCCAGAGGGATAGAGATAGGTGAAAGGGCACAATTTCATAAAGTGTGAGTAGAAAACAAAACACGCCATCCTTATTATACAATGTCAAGACCAAGAGACACTTACGTGTTCTTTCTGGTCTATTCTCTTTTAGAAGGTAGTATGAAATTTCACATCAGGGCCAACGCATCGGCTCACATTGTCAATTTTTCCATTTCCATGTCTTTACTGGCACAAGTTCTTCATCATCTTCAATTTCTTCTTCTTCTGAATCCCTCTTCTCTGTTTCGTCTTGTTTTTGTTTATTCTCTTTTCTCGTAGGGCACTCTGAATTCCAGTGTCCTTTCTCCTGACAACGATATTAGGTATCTTGACTTTTGTCTCTCTTTCTTAGACGAAGCAGGTATTCTGGAGACAAATACCCATTTACCTTTGCAGATATAGCAAACTTCATTAGCACTTACACACTTTCGTATGACTCTCATCAAATCAACGACCAAAAGAGTAAGTTTTGTTGCCACTTTCGCATGTGAATTATGCTTTCGTATGACTTTTAGCAAATATTTGACCAGCAGGTCGATCTGTGCTGACTCTTCCATCTTTGATCGTTTGAGAGCGGAATGAATACTCTGACGCTAAGACACTCTCCTTATATACAGAGACCTGCTGCGTATGAAACCTAGTCAAATGTAATTTTGCAATAAGATGAAACGATTTCATTGAGGAAGTAAAAGGCAATGATGTACCGTATCGCCTCACACAAAACCTGAAGTGTTAGTTCAAATCCGTGTCAGCGATTTCGAAGACGACATAACTGGGCTTTAATCAATGCTCTCCATTTCTGCCACAAAACCACGAGTCCTGATTCACGCCAAAAGAAATTTCGTTCGGTCCATAAAAAATAGTATCACATCTGAGAAACGCAAAAACGAACTTCCAGAAAACTGAGAACGACGGCTTACACCTACAACGTAAATGTATGAGTTCAAGTAGTGCGTAAAACTTAGTCAAATAAAATTTTTATAGTCAAGACGAAACGATCTCTTTTCGAAGAAGAAAGCAGACACCAAACGACAATGGCGATCCGTGTCACACAACACTTTTCAAAATGTGTATGATCAGAGGTTTATTTAGCGATCTGCACGGTTAAATTAAATGTTGATGTATTTTGCAATAAGACGGACACAATTTCCATGGGATCGCCCATGGTACGATTGTTCGTGCATTAGTTTAATTTTTAAAAATATTTTTTTTATATAAATCGCCTATAGGATAGACCCAGTAAAGCATGGCCATTCTCGTCACTGTCTGAATAGCTACTCAAGTCAATTCGAAGCGAACGCGGTAAGAAAATAAGTATAGCCAATGAAATGGCTTACAACGGGTGATGCATTGTTTTGTTCTAGGACTGTGTGGCATAATAATCTCTATGTTCTTGCGTTGTTACCATTACAGTGCAGACACTGAAATGTGAACTTACAAGCCCTCTTTGTGTGTGTGTGTGTGTGTGTGTGTGTGTGTGTGTTGTACCATTTCCTCTTACCACATCAAAATACTGAGCGTCACAGTATTGGTTCGCGTTTTCAAGCTGACCATTTTTTTATATCTCACTTAAACATTTCGACATAAACACTCACACTCACATCGGTAGAATCAGAACAGACGTGTTACAGTATTGAGGGGCATGTTATCTTTTTTTTTCAAACCAATAAATTTGGGGTTTGTATGAAGTAAAGAACCGAAAGTACAGTGAAACTCAAGGATGATGACCCAATCTGTCTGTCTATTGATGCATGTATTTACTTAAGAAGAAATATGACCTCTAAAACACAAAGAGATACGGCAAGCATGATTAGATTAAACACAACGATGTTTTTCCTTCACGCCTGTGTAATTTAGAGTTTCAATCGTCTTTGAACACAAACTTGGTCTCCTTTTGTAGGGCTTGAAATAATAAAAAAAGCTGAAAAATCTTAAGCACTTTGCTATAGATAATTTCATCAACAGACTAAACAACATAAATACCGTTACAACAATAGAAAGCCTTAAATCTTCTATCAAAAAGAAATGCATGAAAAAAATTTAAAGATTAACGATAACTAACCAATGAAACCGAATTTAACAAAGGCAATGACATGTGAAGAAATGCCTCTCACTTTGGAAAGGTAGGCGAATGTACTCTGTCATGCACCATCAACTTGAAAAAAATTATAAACAGAGAGAAACCTGAATTCAAAATTCAGTTGTTTTTTTTTTCTTCAAAATTATTTCGTTTCTTTTTTCTTTTTTTTTTGAACAAATCTAATCACTAATATAGAGTGGAAAAGGGAAAATGCACATACAAGCTTTGATATTTCTGAAAAAAATGAGGGGATATTCCTAACGTTCATAACCACCTATATATGCTTGGACTTGTCTGTGACTTATCCACAAAACAAGATGTACATATTTCTGGTCAAGCTGCAAGTGTGTGCGTGTTTTTGAAAATGGTAAAAACTTGGATATACAATTTTCTCGTGACACTTATAAAGTGAAGAGTCTGTGCAAGTGTCAAAAGCCAAAGTCATATAAGTTTTGTATTTAGTACGGCTTGTAAAGATTTCCACTTTAGGAAATGTGAAGTCAACTGGTAGAAGCCGCTGCTTACATTACCGCCCATCATGGCTACGCATTTCCTGATATCAAGAATCATGTGACTAGGAGTGCGGGAAAGAACGTGAAAGCAAAAGAGAGACGTGTTACCTTCTAACAGAAAAAAACAGACTTTTTTTAGGGCTCCAAAAGATTGCTTTTTATTAAATAGGGAACCATATTTGGCTTGGTATCCCTCCTTGACTAAACTATTCTCGAAACAAACTTGACCCATTGGAACACTGCAACAAACTTAACTTTTTAAACCTAACAGTGACCAAACTGGTATATGTCGCTTAGACATAATAATTTAAATAAGATCAGTATGGCTATTTTTATGTACACTAAGAACTAATATTAGACAGATATGTTAGGAAATTTAACAGACTCGTTAGATTTGAACTAATTGCACAGGTGGTTAACACATTATTGGTACTTATTATTGTCGATTAGCAAAAAACAGGACTTGATTTGAAATAAGTACGGGCTAGCGTTTTGGTGAGTACTTAACATCCATGGCTGTCTTGCTGAGCACCTTTTTCCTCCTTTACCACGCTCGGACAGAAAAATGAGTGTGTGGTGAGACAATTCCCACTCACGTGTAAAGCCTTTCAGTCAGGTTGTTAAGGACTAGTTAGTCCTACACCTGAGTGGCTAAATTTAAAAGTAGTCTGTGAGTACATAAAAGCCTGGGAGATGAGGCTCTCTTTCCTTCCCCAGGAGTAATTAAAAATCACGCGGTGCGTTATTAAACCAGTGATACATGCTCCATTAGAGCGAAAATCACTTTAATTCAAGTAAGCAAGCAAGCAAGTTCGGGTACCGTCTCTAGCACTCTTGATGACACCAACTGTCTGAGTTATTTTCTTTCTTGCAAGCCCCTATGTTCCACTTCTGTTTGTGATAATAACTTGTGATACTTCACATTTCCTAAAGTGGAAATCTTTACAAGCCGTACAAAATACAAAACTTATATGACTTTGGCTTTTGACACTTGCACAGACTCTTCACTTTATAAGTGTCACGAGAAAATTGTATATCCAAGTTTTTACCATTTTCAAAAACACGCACACACTTGCAGCTTGACCAGAAATATGTACATCTTGTTTTGTGGATAAGTCACAGACAAGTCCAAGCATATATAGGTGGTTATGAACGTTAGGAATATCCCCTCATTTTTTCAGAAATATCAAAGCTTGTATGTGCATTTTCCCTTTTCCACTCTATATTAGTGATTAGATTTGTTCAAAAAAAAAAGAAAAAAGAAACGAAATAATTTTGAAGAAAAAAAAAACAACTGAATTTTGAATTCGGGTTTCTCTCTGTTTATAATTTTTTTCAAGTTGATGGTGCATGACAGAGTACATTCGCCTACCTTTCCAAAGTGAGAGGCATTTCTTCACATGTCATTGCCTTTGTTAAATTCGGTTTCATTGGTTAGTTATCGTTAATCTTTAATTTTTTTTCATGCATTTCTTTTTGATAGAAGATTTAAGGCTTTCTATTGTTGTAACGGTATTTATGTTGTTTAGTCTGTTGATGAAATTATCTATAGCAAAGTGCTTAAGATTTTTCAGCTTTTTTTATTATTTCAAGCCCTACAAAAGGAGACCAAGTTTGTGTTCAAAGACGATTGAAACTCTAAATTACAAAGGCGTGAAGGAAAAACATCGTTGTGTTTAATCTAATCATGCTTGCCGTATCTCTTTGTGTTTTAGAGGTCATATTTCTTCTTAAGTAAATACATGCATCAATAGACAGACAGATTGGGTCATCATCCTTGAGTTTCACTGTACTTTCGGTTCTTTACTTCATACAAACCCCAAATTTATTGGTTTGAAAAAAAAGATAACATGCCCCTCAATACTGTAACACGTCTGTTCTGATTCTACCGATGTGAGCGTGAGTGTTTATGTCGAAATGTTTAAGTGAGATATAAAAAAATGGTCAGCTTGAAAACGCGAACCAATACTGTGACGCTCAGTATTTTGATGTGGTAAGAGGAAATGGTACAACACACACACACACACACACACACACAAAGAGGGCTTGTAAGTTCACATTTCAGTGTCTGCACTGTAATGGTAACAACGCAAGAACATAGAGATTATTATGCCACACAGTCCTAGAACAAAACAATGCATCACCCGTTGTAAGCCATTTCATTGGCTATACTTATTTTCTTACCGCGTTCGCTTCGAATTGACTTGAGTAGCTATTCAGACAGTGACGAGAATGGCCATGCTTTACTGGGTCTATCCTATAGGCGATTTATATAAAAAAAATATTTTTAAAAATTAAACTAATGCACGAACAATCGTACCATGGGCGATCCCATGGAAATTGTGTCCGTCTTATTGCAAAATACATCAACATTTAATTTAACCGTGCAGATCGCTAAATAAACCTCTGATCATACACATTTTGAAAAGTGTTGTGTGACACGGATCGCCATTGTCGTTTGGTGTCTGCTTTCTTCTTCGAAAAGAGATCGTTTCGTCTTGACTATAAAAATTTTATTTGACTAAGTTTTACGCACTACTTGAACTCATACATTTACGTTGTAGGTGTAAGCCGTCGTTCTCAGTTTTCTGGAAGTTCGTTTTTGCGTTTCTCAGATGTGATACTATTTTTTATGGACCGAACGAAATTTCTTTT